>PVLC010005671.1:34872-74666 GCA_004027655.1 Graphiurus murinus
AGAGCTTCAGCCACCCTGAGCAGTGTGCTGTGCTGAGGAAGAGCTTCAGCCACCCTGAGCAGTGTGCTGTGCTGAGGAAGAGCTTCAGCCACCCTGAGCAGTGTGCTGTGCTGAGGAAGAGCTTCAGCCACCCTGAGCAGTGTGCTGTGCTGAGGAAGAGCTTCAGCCACCCTGAGCAGTGTGCTGTGCTGAGGAAGAGGTTCCACGCACTTTATAGTCACAGAGCAAAAGGAAATCACAGACAGATGCATTTACCAAGTACACTGATGGGGCTTCTGGTAGGCAACTTCTGCCAGTGGGGAAATCTCTTCTGTAGGATTCAAGTGTTACCTTACAGTGCCCTTAGCTTTAGGGCTGACGGAGGCCGGAAGCCTGCCAAGCTTGGTGACATTCTGAGGGTTTCACCTGATAGTCACGAGGACCTTAGGTCCTTAGGTCCAAAGTAAATGGACACTAAAGGTCTAAGGGCAGCCCCAAAGTGATTTGGCTCTTGACCTGCAGTTTTTGTCTCTCCACAATAATGATATTCTCAGCCAATGCCAGTCTGCAGGATCTTTAGCATAGATACAGCTTCTCCAGAGAACTTCAGTTCCCAGAAGGTAGAAATCACCCCCCCCCAAAAAAGTTAAATATCACCATAAAATTATTTTTGTTTTCTAGATGTGATATTGATATTTTGATCTGAGAGATCTTAACTCCACAGATGCACCAAAATTAAACATATTTTGATCATTATTGAACCTGAGTAATAATTGGAACACATTAAACTTTACTCATTATTCTACTTGAAATTTTCTCTAATAAAAAGTAATTTCTATGTATTTTGAAAAATACTTCATTTCTATCATGGATCAGAGAATGGAAATTTAAAAAAAAAGTTTGGAGCTTCACTAATAATGAAAGTATCAAATATCAAACTTGGGAAAGCAGTAGAAATAAGACTTAGAGGTAAAGATGAAATCATCAATACCTGTATTTGGAAAATGACTGAAAAGTAATGAGCCAAATGAAAGTTCAGTGTAATGAACCCAAACACAGGCAGAGTCAGATGATAGAGATGAAAGCAGGAATGGCGAAAGGCAAATACTGATAAAATAGAGAAAAACACAACCAAGACTTGTTCTTTAAAAAAGTCAATAGAAAGGCAAATACTGATAAAACATAGAAAAACACAACCAAGACTTGTTCTTTAAAAAAGGTCAATAAAATAAACTGCTTATGAGGCTACTTAAGAGCAAAAAAGTGCAAATAAAGAATATTTGGAATAAAAAGAAAACATAATGATAAAAACAATTGAAAATAATGGACAATATCAAAACAAAATTATGCCAGTAAAGTTGAAATAATAAATTCTTAAAAATATAATTTCCCACAACTTATTAAAAATGTATATGCATATATATGCATATATCCTGACCAGTCATATTGTCCTTAAATAAACCGAATTATTAATTCTAAATGTTTCATAAATAAGAATACCAAGTGGTTTCAAAAATAAATTCTTTCCAACTTTCAAAAAGCAGATCATTTCACTCCTATATAATTTTTTCTATAGGAAGAGAAATGAATGAACGGTCATCAAATTACTCTATGAAGCTTGGGTAACCCTGATATAAAAGTAGAAAAGGACAGTAGGAGAGAAGTATGGGTCAGTCTCAAGCCAAACAGAGATGCAGCAATAGTCAGAAAACAAACCCAGCTGCTGGCTAGTCCTCCCTCTAGGTATAAATCCACCAGTATATAAAAGATAAAGTGACACGATTAAATTGGGTTTATCCCAGGATTTCAAGACTGGCTTAACATTAGAGAATATATAAATGTTATTTACCACATTAACAAATTGAAGGAAAATATGTGACCATTTAAAAGATACAGAGAAGCACTTAATACGAGTCAACATTAATTGCTAACTTGGGAAATTCTTAGTGCACTAGGAAAAAAGGGAACTTCTTTAACTTCCTTCCATAAGGATTCTATCAAAATCCTGCAACAAACATCCACCTTAAAGGAGAATAGTAAAAACACCTCCATTAAAATAAAAAATCAAAGCAACAGTGTACTGAGATTCTATTCATGCAGCAAGACAAGAAGATGAAATTATGAGAATAAATATTGGAAAAGAAAATGAAAATTCTTCTTAGCCACAGATGATAGGATTGTCTAATGAGAACTGTCAAAAGAATCTATGCTAGCCAGGTGTGGTGGCGCACACTTGTAATCCCAGCATTCGGGAGGCTGAGACCGGAGGATTCGGGTTCGCGGCCAACCTCAGCTACCTAGTGAGGCACTCCGCAACTTAGTGAGACTCGGTTTCAAAATAAAGAATAAAAAATAGGGCTGGGGGTATAGCTCGGAGGTAGAATGCCACTGAGTTCAATCCCCTGTACCGCAAAAAAAAAAAAAAAAAAAAAAAAAAAAAAAAAAAAAAAAAAAAAAAAAAAAAAAAAAAAAAAAAAAAAAAAAAAAAAAAAAAAAAAAAAAAAAAAAAAAAAAAAAAAAAAAAAAAATCTATGCTGAAATTCCTAGAAATAAGAGAGTTCAGTAAGAGGACTTACTGATCATCTTGGATCAGTAAGTTGAAAATGTTTGCATTGCTATACACCAGCAAAAAATAGTTGGAAAAGGTAATTCATAAAGAACTCTGTCTTTAAAAAATTTGATTACCTAAAACTAAGTTTAACAAGAATGCATACAGTTTATTTGCAGAAAGGTATAAAATTTATTGAAAACATTTAAATGGCTTAAATAAATGGAGGGAGCAGTATTTAAATACATTTAGTTTACAGAGTTTATGTAAGTATAATCAAAATCCTAATAGAGTTTTTGAGGAAACAACCAAGTCTTAAAGTTTATATGGAAGAAGAAAGAGCTAAGGCACTCCTGAAAAAATAAAATGGTGGTAGAACTTGCCCCATCCAATGTCAAGACTCAGCTTCACTATATAATTCAGTGTATCATTGGCCCAGAGAGCGACAGATTGATCTCTGGTGGATCACTTGCATAGGAATCTTGACCTGGGTGAAAGAAGGAATTGGGGATCAAAGATGAGGTCTTGGGACATTCATATCTATGTGGGAAAAGCAGAATTTAATTCTAGTCCTCATCATACAGAAAAATAAATTCTATATGGATTTCAGACATAAATATAAGAAGTAAAACTTTATAAATAGGCAATTACTTTTCTAACCTTTCTGGGGTAAGAATGGGTCTTTAAAATAGTAAATACAGTTAAAATTCCCATAAATACTAGTTCCTTATAACTAGCACTTTCCCAAAAAGTGCTAGTTACAAATTTAAAGACTGATAATTTGGGAGTATCTGGAAAGAAGGAAAGAAAGAAAGAAGGAAAACAAATAGTGTGAAAGGTAACCCAAATAGTGGAGAAAATCATTGCAACACACAAAACTGAACAAGAATTATTAACCAGAATATATAAAGCACCCTTACAAACAATCAGATATTCTCTTCCTTTTTCATAATCAGAGAAATGGAAAATGGAGCACAGTTAAATACCATTACATATCCACTAGAGGAGCAATGTATTTTAGGAAATGTACTAGCACCAGATGTTGGAGAGGTGGTAACTTAACAGGGCCACGTGTATTTGCTGTAAGTTTGGAGGTGGGTTCAAATACTCTGGAAATGACAAGGTGCCCTGTGCAGCAGGTTGCCAGGTGCAGTCTGGCCTAGAGATATTCTTGCCCAGTGCAAAAACTTCGAGTAACACTCTTTGCAATGGATAGCAGATAATGTGATATCTTCATATTGGCAAAGTCCTGAAGTCAATGACTCAGCAGCCACATCTAACATGGTGATACTTCTACTAAAGGAATCAATGAGTGAAAAATTCAGGTGTTGGGGAACATAGACATCATGAAATCATTTTAAAAATTCAAAGGTAAGAAAATTAAGAAAAAAGCCAGGCGTGATGGCTCACACTTGTAATCCCAGTACTTGGGAGGCTGAAACCAGAGGATCGGGGTTCGAGGCCAGCCTCAGTTGCTTAGTGAGGCACTCCACAACTTAATGAGACCTGTTTCAAAATAAAGAGTAAAAAATAGGGCTGGGGGTGTAGCTCAGAGGTAGAATGCCCCTGGGTTCCATCCCCAGTACCACAAAAACAACAACAAAAACAACATAAGAAAGAAAACCACAAGGACTATTGGAAGCAAAATGCAGGATGGTATCAGGACTGAATGTGAGATGTGTTTGGTAGAGGCAGCTGGAAGGGGATTTCATGGGTCTGGGTTGGGAGTGGGTGCTTGGTGCTCATCATGAGAAGTTTCTTATCATCTTTCTCTTCTATGCAGCACAATCATGCAGCAGCAGACATACTTCTTTCTCAGGCTCCTTTCCATCCAGGGTGGGGCTTTTGCATGAAACCTGAGGCATGTAGTCTCCCTCTCACTCGTTTGGGCTTTCTCTAACTAGTGCAGATGGCTCTGCACTCAGGAAAACAGTGCTGTTTGTTCCCAGAACATTAAACAGCAGTTCAGACACTGGAAGAGCTGTCAGGTAAGAGAGAGAGCCAGGAATCTCCAATCCTTTGATGTGAGAACCTGTGTTCCCAGGCCAAGCTGACTTGCCCTTTGGATGCTGTCATGTTGTGTGTTCTCTGTTTTTGTTTTACTTGGAAGAGATTTTTGGCTTTTGTCAAAGTCATAATTTGTTATGAAGAGTGGTATTGAACATTAGATATTTGAAAAAAGATCTATTTTGAAACCTTTTTATTTCGTTAGAAATAAGCTGAGCATGATGGTACACAAGTGTAATCCCAGTACTTGAGAGATTGAGACAGGAGAATGACAGGTTAGAGCCAGCCTTTGGCAATTTAGCAAGGCCTTCAGCAACTTAGTGAGACCCTATTTCAAAATTAAGAAATAAAAAGGACTAAGTGTAGCTGGGCGTGGTGGCGCACGCTTGTAACCCCAGCATTCGGGAGGCTGAGACCAGAGGATCCGGGTTCGCGGCCAACCTCAGCTACCTAGTGAGGCATTCCGCAACTTAGTGAGATTCAGTTTCAAAATAAAGAATAAAAAATAGGGCTGGGGGTATAGCTCGGAGGTAGAATGCCCTTGAATTCAATCCCCAGTACCGCAGGGAAAAAAAAAAGGACTAGGTGTATAGCTTAGAGATAGAGTGCCCTTAGGTTCAATCCCCAGTGCCAAAAAAAGAAAAGAAAAAAGCCAGGTGTGATGGTGCACACCTGTAATCCCAGTACTTGGGAGGCTGAGACAGGAGGATCATGGGTTTGAGGATAGCCTCAGCAACATAGCAAGACTCTGTTTCCAAACCAAAGATAAAAAGGGCTGGGAGTATAGCTTGGAGGTAGAATGCCCCTGAGTTCAATACCTAGTACTACAAAAAAAAAAAAAAAAAAAAAAAAAAAAAAAAAAAAAAAAAAAAAAAAAAAAAAAAAAAAAAAAAAAAAAAAAAAAAAAAAAAAAAAAAAAAAAAAAAAAAAAAAAGGAAAGAAAAGAAAAAGAAATAAGAATTTAGCAAGGAGTTTGCCTTTTACTGTAAAAAAACAAGAGAAGACTTCCAAGGGAGAGTCTGCCCATACCCAATGAGTATGCTTTTAATGCTAGTCCTGGTCCCCTCCTTTCTTACTATCTAGCTTATTGAGTGCCCAGAAAAGCAATGTTCTTCTCCCTTTTGCCACTGCAGTCTAAGGATTTATGATGTCCTCTTAGAGAACATCTGGGATATTTTATACTTCTTTCTTTTGAGTATGAAGGAAGGGAAAGTCAGTGCACTGAGCCTGACATGTGATCTGCTACTAAGCAGAACTTTGCTCTGTGGAGGAGACCAGGAGCTAGAGGAGGAGATGCTCCAGACAACCTCCTTTATGTAGCTTGTCCCATCCCCATAGGTTCTGAGTGTAGATTTCACATACTTAGGAGCAGGAATCCAGGACAGTTGCGACATAGAAGAAACAGGTAAGGAGACTAGGAAGCCCATAGTTGACTGAAAACAATTGTCTGATAAGGGTACTGTAAATATTAATGCCATCACCAAAACTAATTTATAATATAGAATAAAATATATTTGAACAAATTTGAATCTACTATTCTGAAAATAAAATTCCTGAGATTTGGGGTGGAGTAGCCAGTTACATGGAAATGGAGAAGAAAACTATGGTAAAGTTCTCTCCTTGCTCAGATCAGAAGTTGCTGCCTAATTACTTAAGATTCCAGATTGAGGCCAGCACCTCTCCATAGCCCAGGAATATTAGCAAGCAGATGTCAGCACTATGATCATGGTTTGAAGAACAATGATTTGTCCATGTTACTAATCAACTCTTCAGAGGAAAATTGAGTTAGAATGCAATGTATGGTGTATAGCCTCAATTTTATATAAATAAAAGAATAAAAAGGCATAACCCCAAATCCGTAAGTGATTTGGATGTATTGTAATGTTTCTTCATTTTCATCATATTTTCTATTATACACAAAAATGAATTACTTATATAAAAGTATAAATTCACAATATATAAATCAAGATCTTCCCCATATAACTAGTGAGAAGACGGAATGTAGGTCTCTTTATTCTTAACACACACACACACACACACACACACACACACACACACACACACCATCCACAAAACACCTAGAGACAGCCCTTAAAGAAAAGTGTATATGTGACTGTATGAAGGAAATAAATTATTAGATGTAAAGAAATGTAGAGCTTTAATACAGCCTTGGATAAACAAGACTTTTTAATAATTTATTTATTTATTTTTAATTGGTGCATTGTAATCATACATCTTTGTTAGGTACAAGCTGGTAAAGGTAAAGGCATACATGCACACATTTCTTATTTAACCCTTCCCCAATTCCCACCCCCTCCTTCCTCCTCCCTCCTTCTCAAGTTCAGTTTAATGATTGACTTTGATGTGTTCATGAAAGTACATCATACTCATTAGGGTGTCCCCCCTATCCCCATCACCTTCCGTTAGGTCAAATTCTTTGCTCACCTAAGGATTCTCCTTCTTCATCTGGAGTCCCTCTTATGTCTCATTTTCTCCCTAGCTTCCACATATTAGGGAGAGTTTACAATTTTTTACTTTTTGTGACTGACTAATCTCACTTAACATAATGTTTTCCAGTTTCATCCATTTCCCTGCAAATAACATGATTTTGTTCTTCTTTGAAGCTGAGTAAAATTCCATTGTGTATATATCCCATAGTTTTGTAATCCATTCATCTGTTGATGGACATCTTGGCTGGTTCCATAGTTTGGCAGTTGTAAACTGTGCAGCTATAAACATAGATACACATGCGTTGGTCTGATAGTTTGGTTTCCATTCTTTTGGGTAGATACCCAGAAGTGGTATTGCTGGATCATATGGTAGGTTCATTCCCATTTGTCTGAGGATCCTCCATATTGTTTTCCAAAGTGGTTGCACTAATTTGCAATCCCACCAACAGTGTATTAGGGTTCCCACTTCCCCACACCCTCACCAGTATGTGTTCTTGATGATTGCTATTCTGATTGGAGTTAGGTGAAATCTCAAGGTAGTTTTGATTTGCATCGCTCTGATTGCTAATGATGTTGAACATTCCCTCATACATTTATTGGCCATTTGTATTTCTTCTTTTGTGAAGTGTCTATTTAGATCCTTTTCCCATTTTTTGATTGGGTTATTTGTTTTCTTAGCTGTGAATTTCTTGAGTTCTCTATATATCCTAGATATTAGTCCTCTAATCAGAAGAGTAGCTGGCAAAAATTTTCTCCCACTCTGTGGGCTCTCTGTTGAGGTTCTTGATAGTTTCCTTTGCTGCACAGAAGCTCTTCAGTTTAATGTAATCCTATGTATTGATCTTTCTTTGAGTTGCTTGTGCTTTTAGGGTCTTGTTGAGAAAGTTTTACCTGTGCCTATGTGTTGAAGCATTGGGCCTATGCCCTCTTCAAGTAGCTGCAAGGTCTTTGGCCTGACTTCTAGGTCTTTGATCCCCCTTGAGTTGACTCTTGTGCAGGGTGAGAAAGTGGGGTTTATTTCCATTTTCCTGCATATGGTTAACCAGTTTTGCCAACACCATTTGTTAAAGAGGCTATCTTTTTTCCAGTGTATGTTTTTGGCTACTTTGTCAAAAATCAGTTGACTGTAAGCACATGGGTCTGTTTCTGAATCTTCTATTCTGCTCCATTGGTCTGTGTGTCTGTTTTTGTGCCAATACCATGCTGTTTTTATTACTGTGGCTTTGTAATAGAGTTTGAAGTCAGGTATTGTGATACCTCCTGCATGGTTCTTGTTACTAAGAACTACTTTGGCTATCCTGGGCTTTTTGTTGTTCCAAATGAATTTAAGGACTGATTTTTCTATGTCTTTGAGGAGTGACCTTGGTAATTTCATGGGTATTGCATTGAATCTGTAGATCACTTTTGGGAGGATGGCCATTTGGTGATATTTCTTCTGCCTATCCAAGAGCATGGTAGATCTTTCCATCTTCTAAGGTCTTCATTGATTTCTTTTTTCAACTTTTTGTAGTTTTCATAGAGGTCTTTTACCTCTTCGGTTAGGTTTATCCCTAAGTATTTTATTTTTGGGGTGCTATTGTGAGTGGAATTGTTTTCTGGATTTCTTTTTCAGTGGTTTTATGGTTGGCATACAGGCAAGATTCTGATTTTTTTAAGATTGATTTTGTATCCAGACACTTTGCTGAATTTGTTGATCAGTTCGGTAAGTTTTCTGGCTGACTTTGTTGGGTCTTCTAAGTATAGTATCAAGTCATCTGCAAAAAGGGATAGTTTTAGCTCTTCTTTCCCTATTTTTACTCCTTTGATTTCTTTCTCTTGCCTTATTGCTCTGGCTAGAGTCTCAAGTACTATGTTGAACAGAAGAGGTGATAATGGACATCCTTGTCTTGTTCCTGTTTTTAGTGGGAACTCTTGCAGTTTTTCTCCATTTAATATGATATTGGCTGTGGGCCTATTGTATATTGCCTCTGTGATGTTGAGGTATGTTCCTTCTATTCCGATTCTCTGCAGTGCCTTTAGCATGAAGGGTGTTAGATCTTATCAAATGCTTTTTCAGCATCAATTGAGATAATTATGTGATTTTTGTCTTTGATTCTGTTTATGTGGTGAATTACATGGATTGTTTTTCGTATGTTGAACCAGCCTTGCATCCCTGGGATGAACCCTACTTGGTCATGGTGTATAATTTTCTTTTTTTTTTTTTTTTGTGGTACTGGGGGTTGAACTCAGGGGGCATTCTACCTCCGAGCTATACCCCCAGCCCTATTTTTTATTCTTTATTTTGAAACCGAGTCTCACTAAGTTGCGGAATGCCTCACTAGGTAGCTGAGGCTGGCCGCGAACCTGGATCCTCCGGTCTCAGCCTCCCGAATGCTGGGATTACAAGTGTGCGCCACCACACCTGGCTGGTGTATAATTTTCTTGATGTGGTTTTGAATGTGCATTGCTAGTATTTTGTTTAGCAGTTTTGAATCTAAGTTCATCAATGATATAGGCCTATAGTTTTCTTATCTTGAGCTGTCTTTATTTGGCTTTGGTATTAATGTGATGTTGGCTTCATAGAATGTGTTCGGCAGGGTCCCATTTCTTTCTATTTCATGGAATAGTTTGAGGAGTATTGGGATTAGCTCTTCTATAAATGTTTTATAACATTCACTTTGAAAACCATCTGGCCCTGGGCTTTTGTTTGATGGTAAACTCTTTATTGCTGTTTCTATTTATTTGATTGTTATTGGTCGATTAAAGTTTTCTATAGCTTCTTGACTCAATTTAGGAAGGTTATATATATCTAGAAAATTGTCAATTTCTTCTAGATTTTCCATTTTGTTGGAGTATGGTTTTTCAAAATAGTTTCTGATGATCCTCTGTATTTCTACACTGTCAGCAATAATATCACCTTTTTCATCTCTTATTTTGGCAATTTGGGTTGATTCTCTCTTTCTTTTGGTTAGGTTGGCCAATGGTTTATCTATCTTGTTTATTTTTTCAAGAAACCAGCTTTTGGTTTTGTTGATTTTCTGTATTTTTTTTATTCTCTATTTCATTAATTTCTGCTCTGATTTTCATAATTTCCTGTCTCCTACTGGCTTTGGGGTTAGACTGTTCTTGTTTTTCAAGGGCTTTAAGCTGTGTCATTAGGTTATTTATTTGGTGATTTTCCGTTCTTCTTATGTGGGCACTCAGTGCTATAAATTTTCCTCTTAGTACTGCCTTCAAGGTGTCCCAGAGGTTTTGATATGTTGTGTCTCTGTTTTCATTGGTTTCTAGGAATTTTTTAATTTCTCCCCTTACTTCTTCTATGACCCATTCCTTGTTCAGCAGTGTGGTGTTCAGTCTCCATGCATTTACATGGTTACTCTGGGTCTTCTTAGAGTCAATTTCTAGTTTCACTCCATTGTGGTCAGAAAAGACGCAGGGAATTATGTTACATTTTTTGAATTTGCCAGTGCTCTCTTTGTGGCCCAGAATGTGATTTATTTTGGAGAAAGTTCCATGGGCTGCTGAGAAAAATGTGAATTCAGCTGTAGTTGGGTGAAATATTCTGTATGTGTCTAACAGGTCCATTTTGTTTATGGTATTATTTAGGTCTGAAGCATCTTTACTGACCTTTTTTTTTAGAAGATCGGTCTAGTGATGTGAGAGGAGTATTGAAGTCTCGTATTAGTGTATTGGGATCTATGTGTGACTTTATATCATGCAGAGTTTGTTTTATGAAAGTGGCTGCACCTATGTTTGGGGCATAGATGTTGATAATTGTTATTTCCTCTTGCTGGATTGTTCCTTTTACTAGTAAAAAATGACCTGCTTTGTCTCTTCTGGTAAGCTTGAGTTTGAAGTCTAGTTTATCTAATATCATAGTTGCTACTCCTGCTTGTCTCCGAGTTCCATTGGCATGGATTACCTTACTCCAGCCCTTCACCTTTAGTTTGTTGGAATCTTTGCTTGTAAGGCGTGTTTCTTGCAGGCAGCATATAGATGGATTCTGGGTTTTAATCCATTTTGCCACCTTGTGCCTTTTTATTGGGGAGTTGAGACCATTTATATTCAGTGTGATTATTGAGAGATGATTTTTAATTCCTAACATTTTGAGTTTTGACTTCTGTTTGAGGTAGTGTTTGTTCTTCTTTGCTTAGTTGTTTGCTCCCTGGAAATTATTGTTTCTCTGGTTCTGACATTTACTTGTTAGTTCTTCTTTGTAGTTAATCTCTGAGTATTTTCTCTAGTGCTGGTTTGGAAGAGATGAATTCTTTCAGTTTCTGTTTGTCATGGAAGGTTTTTATATCCCCGTCAATTTTGAGAGAGTTTTACTGGGTAAGAGAATCTTGGCTGCAAGTTATTTTCTTTCAGAGTTTGGAATATTTTACTCCAGCCCCTCCTGGCTTTCATGACTTGGTTTGGGAGGTCTAGAGTGATTCTAATTGGTTTGCCTCTAAACGTCACTTGGCCTTTTACTTTTGTTGCCTTTAGAATTCTCTCCTTAGCCTCTACATTAGTCAGCTTGATTATTATGTGGTGTGATTAATCTCTTCTTTGGTCTTGTCTTGCTGGGAGCCAGCCCTTGTGGCTGCAGGGTAGGGGGTTCCTCAATTGGTGTGGAATGAGACAAGGTCACGAGAATACGCTCACACCCAATGCAGTGTTGAAGCGCATCTGTTTTATTTTTTGTCAGTTGCAGATTTATATACTGTTTTTTTTTTTACAGTGAGGCATATAGAACAGGAATTTCTACAGACTTGTCCTTCCAAAGGTTAATCACAACCAGTTAAGTTTACAACACGTATTATAAAAATTCTTTTCCATTAGTTAAAATCTTTACAATTTTGCTTAGCCCCTCCAAGCAGTGTTCTTTCTTATCTAGGTAGTCAGCAGGTTTTTGGGTAGACCAGGTAGCAGCAATTCAGATAAACTTGCAAAGCCTGTTTCTAGGCTAGAGCTTATTGTCTTGAGGCATTGCTCTTTTACAGCTGTCAGGCCGCATGTTTCTAAGAAGTTTTTCTTTATAATTAATAAAAAAGCAAAACCCAAAGCACCCATAATTTCCAGAATATAATAATGCAAAGTGGGAAATGCTATGAATCCCTACTTTTTGGAATCGCCTGCCTTGCAGGACTCCTAGCAGACCGAGCCTTGCTCAAGGTCCAGCTATTAAGGTGTCATCGCATTGTCTAAAGGGGGTTCTGTATGTTTCCTGCACCTGTGTGTCTACTTCTCTTTCTATGTTTGGAAAATTCTCTGATATAACTTCTTTGAAAAGGTTGTTTATTACATTAGTTTCAATTTCTAATCCCTCTTCTATGCCTATTATTCTTAGTTTAGCTCTTTTAAAGTTGGCCCAGATCTCATCGATGTTCAATTCATACTGTCGAATTTTTTTTTCTAGATTATGCACAATAGATTCATTTTTGGAATGGTCATCTTCTAGGAGTGATATTCTGTTTTCCATGTGGTCTAATCTATTGTTTTTAGTTTGTATTGATCCCTTCACTCCTATTATTGCATCTTTCACATCCTTCACTTCCCTCAAGGCTTCTCTATGATTTCTGCCCAGGGTGTCAAATTCTTTGTTTATTTTTTCCTTTATTTCTTTCCAGTTCTCTCTCTGCATTCTTTCTGGAAGTTTTGCATCATTTCTATTATTAAAGATCTGAATTGTTCTTCTGGTAATCTCTGCCATTCAGTGTTGTTGAGTTCTGTTATTGTGGGATTGTGTTGACTCATTGTTTCTTTGCTATTTTTCCTTCCCGTGGTTTCCCTGTTCTTAAATTTATACCTTTGCTGTTCTTGCATGCTTTCTCTGAATTTATAGGTTTCTTATTTTTATTTTCTTTTTGTGAATGGTATCTTGTACTGAGTTGCATTTACTCTGGAACTTTTTCTGCCCACTCTATTGGTGACTTTGGTGGGTTTCAAGTGTTGACTTCTAGGGTCTAGCAAAAGCTAACAAAGCAACCAATCCTCTGAACAAACATAGATATATCAAAGCAATGCAAAGTGAAAACAGAGTAAAAACAAAACAAAACAAAAAACCCAGAAAACAAAAAACAACAACAAGAAACAAAATTAAAAACCCTCCAAGTTTCTAAGAACAGACCTGATTTGGCCTTTGCAGATCTTTGGGTAGATCTCAGCTGACAAAATGGCGGCTGCCACTGCCATGCACACACCAGCTCCTTTGTTCTCCTTGGTCTGCTTTCTGGGTTCTGATCAGCTACTTTTGTTGCTTTGTTCACTTTTCTGCTGTTTTGCTTTTCTTTCCCTTTGTCAAGAAGCTGCTTTTGCGGCAGTTTTGATTCAAGCTCTGCAGTGCAGTTGATTGCTGCTCCGGCTCTGGAGGGAGAGGTGAGCTGGGGTGGCCCTGTGCGGGCCTAAGCTGGTCGTACCACGCTTTCCAGCCACTGTCGAAGGTGCCACGATATGCCGCCTGGTTAGGATGTGGAGTTCAGGAGTCGCTTACTCTACCTCTGGTCACTGGGAATGCAGAAGGTTGTTATATATTTCTTTGTTAGTAGACCCCGCGCCGGGGGCGGGCTCAATGGCAGCCGCCACTCAGCGGCATGGCACCACTGCCACGCAGATGGACTTCTTTGCTCTTCCTGGTTGGCTTTCTGGATTCTGGTCAGCTGTAGTTTTTGTAGTGTTGTTCACTTTTTTGTAGCTTTTTTTCTTCTGTCAAGAAGCTGCTTTTATGGCGGATTTGAATCCAGCTCACAGAGCCTGATGAGAGGTGTCTCACTCCCACACCATCTTCCCAGAAGTCTCTTAAACAAAGATATTATTCTTCCAAGTTCAACTCACTGATACAAAACAAATCCAATAAAAAGCTCAATGTATTTTTGTTTAGAATTTGATAAAATGATTCTGAAGAATATTTTCTACAATAAAAGTATACCTTGTTTTTTTTTTTTAATAATCAGAGACTAAATTTCTCAAAATTGGTCACTTCTCTTTGCTTTTATTTTTTCTTTCACTGAGTTTGTCAGTTGATTTGACAAAGTGGAATGGGATCCCGAAGTTGGGTTTTCTTCTTCTGCCCCCAATAGTGGGGCAGAAGGTGGTGGTGGTCCAGGCATCCTGGGGCTGCTTGGTCAGACCTCCTAACTGGGAGCTGACAGGACATTTGCACCACACAATCTGGTATCTGCCTGGAGGGGTTAGTGTGTGCCTGGCGCCAGCTTACATACACCCTACCCAAACAAACTGATGCAAACCTGGCCTGAAAGCCCCTATCATGTCCAACCAGTGTCAAAGGGGAGATAGTCCTCCACCCCCTGGGCTGACCTATGGGGAGAAAAAGGAGGTTTTCCATTTTAACAGGAGAATTAAAGTGCCTCTGGATGTCCCTGAATGTGTTTACTGCCACTATGACACGTGCCAGCAACCAGTGTATTGAGAGAACCCAGCCTCATTCTTGTCAGCTTTCTGGAGGCAGCTTCCAAGAGATAACTGCTGCAAGTATCAGCCTTTGAATGACTGCCAACTTCAACTAATTATTAACTGATACCTTGTGCCAAGGGAGAATGAAGGAGGCATTGGTCAATGGGTCACCCTCCTTCTCAGAGATGCAGTATAAATCTCTACCTTTCTGCTGAGCATTCCCACAATCAGCAGAGGGACCAGAGGCACCATGGCTGCTCTTGGCATCACCATTGCCCTGCTGCTGTGGGTGGGCACCTTGCTGCTCATCTCCCTCTGGAAGCAGGTCTACAGCAGCTGGAACCTGCCCCCTGGACCTTTCCCGCTCCCCATCATTGGGAATCTTTTCCAGTTGGATTTGAAGAATATTCCCAAGTCCTTTGCCAGGGTAAGAGAAGCATTGTTATTTTAAGGAGAATAAGTCAGGAATTCAATCTAATCTATGTACACTTAATTAATTGTCAGACAACCATTGCTATCCAATACCAGTCTCTTAGGGATCCACGTAGCGGACAGGGGCATCCAGGAGGGAGCTCCGGAATGCTAGGCCAGTGGAGTAGCTGGACACGGAGCACTCAAGGTGGGCATCGGCCACGCTGCCCCACATGCCCCATGCAGCTGTGGTGACGACGGGAAGGCTGACGTGGTCGTTGCAGCCATGGCCAACTGCCACGCAGGAAAGGGAGAATCTTTCCCAGTGTCAGTCACCTTCTGTCAGGGTGACAACACCCTCCTCCTGCAAGTGCTGTGAGCATCACCAAGCTTACCAAGACTGGAATGTGGCTGGGCATTTGCATCAGGATGTATCATCACACACCACAGAGTGGGTGCTGGTGTTGGGGCATCTGTGCTAGGTCACCTGGCAGCATTCTGGGGCCCCAGACTTAGGCAGCGAACAACACTGTGAGAAAGTGGGTACTGACAAAGAGGCTGAGGGAAGGGACACAGGAGTTTGAGCCCCTGAGGTGGTATCCAGTAGGTAGTAGATGCCCCTGCAGCCTCTCATGAAAAAGCCCTTCCACAGGGGCTGGATGGCCTTTCTCCACGTTCCTTGAATTCTCTGATGGTCAACAGCACCATCCACAGGGGTGGGGCAGCCTGGAGCAGGCCACCTTTTTGGCAACCCCTGCCCAAGCTGTGTACTGGCCCCTTGCAGCTGGCGGAGCGCTATGGGCCGGTGTTCACAGTGTACCTGGGCTCGAGGCGTGTGGTGGTTCTGCATGGATACAAGGCCGTGCGGGAGGTGCTGCTGAACTACAAGAACGAGTTCTCTGGCCGAGGGGAGATCCCAGCGTTTAGTGCTCACAAGAACCAGGGTGAGTCGGTCTCCTGGCAGCGGGTGGGGTAAGCCCAGAGGGTAAGGAGGGGTGCTCCCACATGCCTTGCCGAATCCTATATCAACAATAGTGACAGCAAAGGAATGGAGACAGAAGCGCAAAGAGATCACTCGATGATGGCTAGATCATGTGGGAGAGCTGATGTGAGATGGCCCTAAGCAGGCATTGCACGCACAGGTGGGACCTCCAGCACTCTTGCTGACCAGCAGCCCAGACAGCTAAGGCAGACAGGCAGGAAGGCTGCTTCAGAGCCTGAGCAAGGCCTCCACCAAACTCCCATCTTCCCAGTCTCCATCTCCCACACTTCTCGGTATTCTTTCCACTCACAGCCTCGACTATCTTGGTGTGCAGGTGTCTCCACCCACACAGGTCCCCTCACTCCCCACGAGGCCCTTGAATATGCCAGTGACTCTGCTTGCTGGGCAGCCAGGCTTCAGGCCTGTGCTCAGCAGTAGCCGGTCATCTCCAGAGAGGAAGGTTTCAGTATCCCACCTGGGCAGAGGTTCTGAGGCCAGGAGGGGTGAAGGAGACTTCCAGGAAGTCCCTCCAGTGTCCTGACATCACCTGTGTTGTTTCCAGAGCCCTGAGTTCAGCTATCCAGAAAACATACCTATTACCTCCTGCAGGAGAGGAGAGTGGGGGCTGACTGGTCTTTGTTAGCTTTCCCAGCTCCCTGACTACATCCCCGACCGTCCATGTGCTATGGGAACCTGAAGCTAAGGGTGTACCCCAGCTCAGGGAGTCACAGGCCTTCCTTCCTACTCTCCACTTTGCCTGAGTATTCCTCTCTACCTACTTCTGGGCACTCCAGGGGATCCCAGAGAAGATCAGAAATAAACAGTGTCCCATCTGCTCTGTAACCAGAAGTCTCAAGTTTTCCTGAGTCAAATTTGGTGTCAAATCTCCAGAAAGCTTTTACCCCAGCTGTGTGGGATTTCAAGTCGGTGAACTCCAGCTATGTATCCTGCCTCTTGGTGTTCCACTTGTTTTTTTTTTTTTTTGTATGGCACTGGGGATTGAACCCAAGGGCATTCTACCTCTGAGCTACACCTCAGCCCCATTTTTTTATTTTGAAACAGGGTCTCCATAGGTTAATGAAAATCTCACAATTTGCTGAGGTTGTCCTCAAACCTGCAATCCTCCTGTCTCAGCCTCCCAAGTACTGGGATTACAAGTGTGCACCACCATGCCCGACTGGTGTTCCACTTGTTTTCTGTTCTGTGTTTCCAAGGCTATATAATCTTACAAACAGTGACATTTGATTCCCCCTCTCCAACACTGTGGGTTTGTTTTGCTTTGCTATCTCAGAAAAAGCAAAATTAACTGTCTCAGTCCTTGATATCACATGGAGCTACTGGAGGACTCCTTGAGACAGAGTTCTGTTGTAGGGGAGTGTGGTCCTGGCTTGGGGCCCTTATCTGCCACCTGCATCCAGGACACATGTGTGGGGTAGCAAAGCTGGGGCTGGGATTTTCCTTTCTGCTGGTTGGGCCCAAGGGGCTTTGCTGCCTCTGCCTGAAGGTTCTAATGTCCTATTTTAATTCAGACTAACAGTGAATGTCAGCCAGGCCCTGGACAAGGCCCTCCAGAGACAATGATGTGGATCCTTATTGATAGCATACGATTGAACACAGGTGTGTGGCAATGTGCCAAAGGAACTGTGTACTGAGTAAGACTTGATAGAACTCCATGAAAACTCAGTCCCCATCAGCATGCTTGACCAGGTGGACAGCCTCCTCCCCACAGTGCTTGCTATCAGCTCTGCCTTCTTCTGGCTATCACACTCTCCCCTCAACCTCTCATGATACAATTGAAAGCATAGTCTGGCCTGAACCTCCAACTCATGTCCTGTGCCGCCCTCTCCCTCTCAGGTCAGCCAGCCCACTTTTGAGAAAGTTCTTTGGGCCATGGTGACTGCACTTTTTCAGTGTCCTGCACGGCATCCCTTGTGTGATTAGCTAGCTAGTGTGGGAGGGACTGCAAGATGTGAGCCCCTGCATCCCATGAAGACAATGAACATTGTCTCTGTCTATCCTAGAGTTCTCAAAGCCTATCAGCATGTCTGGCACACAGTGGATACCAAAACATATTTGTTGAAAGAGATATGGATAAAATAAGAGGAGAGCAAGGCAGGCAGAGACAGAGCCCTGGAGCGTAAAGGTCACCAGGTTGGGCAGGGCTCTGTGGACAGGCCCTGGGGGGACCTCCAGGTTTTCACACAGAGGAACTGAAAGGCCAACAGTCAGGATGACTCTGCTTGTATCTGGAGAGAATGAAATTGCCCTTAGAGTTGAGTGAGATAGGGGTAGAAGTATGTGAACACTTTTAAAGGAAAAAAAAGTGTAGTTTTAGATTATTTATTCCAAATATCTTTGTTCTCCAGAAGGCTCCAACAGGCCACACATTGGAAGGAGAGACAAGACAGGGTGAGCTTTGAACACCAGGGGAAAATGAAGTGACACTCAGCTGGAGTTCCCCCAGTGAGGAGTCCTGTGATCTTCAGGTTTCAGCCAAGATTAACGAGAAGGAAGGAGATGACTTAACCTGCAGCCAGGGAGTACTTAGCTGTGAAGCCAGAAAGCTGTGAACTGAGCTGTTGACAGTGCAAGTGTTAAAATCAATGGGAACAGAAAGTCTGTCCAAGAATTTTGTCAATAGGCAGGAAAGAGAAGAGAGTTATTTCTCGGAGTGGCACATGTGGTTTCATTTCACCTGGAAAAAGCTAGGTAAGGCAGAAAACCAAAGGAAGTGAATTGGTGCCATGAAGAGGGTTCCAGTGGGTTGAGCATGCTGGAAAATCACTTCACATCTGCTCCCTCCTCTGTGCCTCTTCCACACCTGTACACCCTGTGCCCCATCAGAGCACTTCCCACCCCCATCCCATTTCTCCCAGAACTGGGCCTTTACAGTAACCTTTTCTGGTCCCTCTTCCTTAGGAATTATTTTTAATAATGGACCTACCTGGAAGGACATCCGACGGTTTTCCCTGACCACTCTCCGGGACTATGGGATGGGAAAACAGGGAAATGAGGAACGGATCCAGAGGGAGGCCCACTTCCTGGTGGAGGAGCTCAGGAAGACCCAGGGTGTGTATCCTTGAGGGGACTTCGGAAGGGAGAGTCATGGCCATCCCTGAGGGCACAAACCAACCTGGAGCAGTCAGCAGGATGAGGAGAGGATTGTGTTGTGCATAGGTACTGCATTCTACACTCATGTTTCCAGCTCTGCCTTTCAAGGGGAGCAGGAGGGGCCACCACATGTGACTACCATTCCCTAGACAATGTTGAAAAGTAAAGAGAACCTGAAGGGCCCACATGGGCACGGTCTCTTATGACTTGTGGAGTTTTTAGCATGTGTTCCCACAGGAACACGAGGAGACTAAGTTGTTGGCTGGGCAAGGTTAATCATGCTCTCCATCCTGCTGAGGACTCTGACATCTTGCCTATCTTCCAGGCCAGCCCTTTGACCCTACCTACCTCATTGGTTGTGCGCCCTGCAATGTCATAGCAGACATCCTCTTCCACAGCCGTTTTGACTACAATGACAAGAAGTGTCTGCGACTCATGAGTTTGTTTAATGAGAATTTCTACCTTCTAAGTACACCCTGGTTGCAGGTGAAGCCATCTCCCTCCTTTCCATTAATCTGCAACAGTATACTTTATGTTAGAAGAAAGAGACAGAAAATTAATGTGTTATGGCACAGTCAGACCTACAAAATCCTGAGAACAGGAGCATTTCAGAGGGTGGCTAGATAGCCTCATGTTCCTCCAAGGGATATCTGTGGGTCCTAAGAACTCCTTCCCCGATCTTGGCACATGCACTCCTCTATATGTGCCCATTTTCACCACAAGAAGTGTGCTGACCAAAGAGCACCATGGACCCAAGCATTCTAAATAATGGCAGCTATAAATTCAAATTTGGGGGTTATTAGCCCAGAACACAACACTATACCACACTCAGGAAAAAATAGTAATATAATTCTCTTTCTCTTCAGCTTTACAATAATTTTTCAAGTTACATACACTACCTGCCTGGAAGCCATAGAAAAGTATTAAAAAATGTGTCTGAACTGAAAGATTATGCACTTGAAAGAGCCAAGGAGCACCTTCAGTCATTGGACCCCAACTGTCCACGGGACTTTGCTGACTGTCTGCTCATGGAAATGGAGAAGGTACCCACCACCACTGTGCTTGCTGGGTTGGGTACACACATCTCTCAGATTGATATTATGACCCACTGGTTGGCATCCAAACTGCCCTCGTGGTCACATGTTGATGCTCTTGGTTCTACAGAAACATACTTGGCTTCAGCAAAAATACCCTGCTCTACTCCCATGGGTAGAGGCACAGGGATGGGAGTGCTGGCTGTGGGCCCTTGCATCAGTTCCCTCCACGCCAGGCTGAGATGCAACCCTTGAGAATTACATCATGTCTGAGAAACCCTCAGCACTCCTTGCTGGTGCTTATTCCCCAATGGTGCCTGGCTTCCGGGGCACCAGGCTTCTCCAGCTTCATCTGTCTACAGCCCGTAGGACCCTACTCTGGCTCAGATTGGTGAAACCCCTTGCATCCCTGTCTCTTCCTTTCTTGTTGCTGTGGCTTGTAAACAACACGTGACTTGTACAACACTGACTTCCCCTGAGCAGTATCCTGGGCTGTCTGAGAATCTCACCATCAGCTCAGCCCCTCCCTGTCCCTGGGCTCAAAGCCATCAGCCTCCCAGGGAGGAAGGAGGTTGATACCAGCCTCTGAAACTGGAGGGTCATTGGAAGAGATGCTACTGAGGCCAGGCCACCTCACCTCCCCCAGGACCCTGGCACTGTTGACAGAGACAGAGCCCCATGGCCTGGGTAAGTTCTGTTTCCTGGAAGCCTCAGTTTCCCTAGCGGTGAGATGGAGATGATAGTGTCCTGTTGCACTGGGAGTGCCTCTCATATTCAGTTCCTCTGCCTAAGGGCAGCATGTGTCCCCTTCTCAGCCAACTGAAGACATCCTCTCACCAAGTCCCTGTCTGTCTCCAACTTCACAGGAAAATCGCAGTGGAGGGCCTGAGTACACTCTGGAAAATGTTGCTGTGACTTTGGCTGACCTGTTCTTTGCCGGGACAGAGACCACCAGCACCACTCTCCGATATGGGCTCCTGATTCTCATGAAATACCCAGAGATTGAAGGTATGTGAATGGAAACAAGATACCCATGTGACACATCGGAGCTTCCTGCATAGCCATCCTTGTACATGTTAGGCTTCAACTGTGGGTCTGCAGCTACTTGCTAACCTGTTTGGGTGCTATGGGATTTCTGAATGAATTGCTCTGACAGGAATTGTCCTTGTAGGTACCAGGCACCTGGTACCCTTGAACACTGGTCTACACATTCCCCACTGTGGCCCCCAGGTAGAGCAGTCTAACACTGAAGAGGGGAGGGGGGTGGGTTTGCACTTTGCTCTGTAAGTAACCTGTTTATGATAATGAAGTTAATGTTCCAGTTGCCCCTGAAGGAGACTTGGCCTTCTGGGTAGAGTGGGATCTGAAGCAAGGCTGGGCAGGGGTGGGGGGTGGGGAGGGGATCCTCCTGGACATTTTATTTTATTTTTTTTGCTGTACTGGGGATTGAACTCAGGGGCATTCTACCTCCGAGCTACACCCCCAGCCCTATTTTTTATTCTTTATTTTGAAACTGGGTCTCACTAAGTTGCAGAATGCCTCACTAGTTAGTTGAGGCTGGCCGCAAACCCGGATCCTCCGGTCTCAGCCTTCCAAATGCTGGGATTACAAGCGTGCGCCACCACACCCGGCTTCCTCCTGGACATTTTATACCACAGGAGTCTGAAGTAGGAACTCAGGGAAAAGCAACACAGGGTTTCCACTGCCATGAACCACTTCCACAGGCTCCCCAGAAGCACCTGGAGGTAGGACTTGGTGCCTGGAGGAGACACAGAGGTCTGGGCCTGATCTGCAGAGGGTCAGATCATGCACCTACCTGGACCAGGTAGAGGCAAGGAGGGCACCTACATGTAAACAGTCAGCTTGGGCCAAGCTCCACATAAACAGAAAGCAAGGAGAGCTGCAGCTCTGGGCAAGGTCCTGGGCACCTGGAGCCCCTGCTACTCTCTAAGCTGGGCACACCTGCTGCTGATAGGAATGTGGCTCCTGCTTAGTGTCAACCATGGGGCAGACCTTCAAGGTATTGTTCTTCAAGCTCATCAGTTCTTGAAAACAGACATTAGATATAAAATAATTTCCCTCAAGTATGTGACTATAACCAGTTCATTGTTGGGCCCTGGTCTCTGGTCTTTTTGTTGGCAAAGCTTTTGCATTTTGTTCACACAGAAATGTAAAGGGTTAAAGAGTCAACATCTGGGAAGGGAAATATTTACAAGTCTGTAGCAGTTATAAGAGAACTTATGAATACTCTGCACTAGGGGTGCCAGAGACTCAAACACATTTTCTTTTTTTTTTTTTCAGTACTGGGGATTGAACTCAGGGGCATTCTACCTCCAAGCTATACCCCCAGCCCTATTTTTTATTCTTTATTTTGAAACCGAGTCTCACTAAGTTGCGGAGTGCCTCACTAGGTAGCTAAGGCTGGCCGCGAACCCGGATCCTCCGGTCTCAGCCGCCCGAATGCTGGGATTACAAGCGTGCGCCACCACGCCTGGCTCAAACACATTTTAAATGATTAATTACGATTAATTCCCAGACAAAGAGAAAATAAGTATGATGTACACCCATACATCCACTGCTAAATTTATTTATTTATTTTTTATTGAGTGCATTGTAATTTTACATCATATTGGGGTACAGAGTGTTAGGAAAATGCATGCACACACTCTTGTTGCCCTCCCCACTGGTCCCCCTATCCTTACTCCTCAAGTCTTTGAGATTGGAACTGGAAATTTTGTATATGTTCCTAGCATTATTTCCATTATTACATTCTTTATCAACATTTTGCGATATTTGCTTCAGAGATCTTAAAAAGGAAACATGTCACAGAGCTAGTCAAAACCCCACCACCTCATGCCCCCCTTTCCACATGTGGCAATGCTTCAGGATTGCTGTGTATCATTCTCATGTATGACTTGGTACATTTAACATTAATTAAGTTTCAACATACAATGGGTATTATTGTTGTATGTACCTTAATGTTTTGCCTAGGTACCATACTATGCATAACTTTTTGCAATTTTCTTTTTGTACTCAACTTATTATAAATTCCCAGCAGGAAAATGTCCCAATAGTGCATTCCCAATAGGAAACAGTAAACACAAAAAGGTTAAGAAATTTGCCAAATGCTGTTATCTCTGTCAGAGGGACTTTCAGACTTCAAGAAGTAGACTGTGTGTGTCTGGTTCCATTCTGTCATCTCTCTTCATACTTTTGAAAAGCATACAAAAACCAGCCTGGGGTAATAACTAATACAAAGATTGTCCTCCAATAAGTTTCCAAGATCTTCTGTTATTCTCTATTCCTGACATGAAGATAATGAAATAAGTCATCATCAGCC
The DNA here is from genome assembly GCA_004027655.1 of Graphiurus murinus. Lineage (NCBI taxonomy): Eukaryota > Metazoa > Chordata > Mammalia > Rodentia > Gliridae > Graphiurus > Graphiurus murinus. The sequence continues at coordinate 58,109 of PVLC010005671.1, forward strand.
AAGATAATGGAAGCCAAAATTTTCTGTATGTAAATAATCTCATAGAACTTAGCTCCTATTGACATTTGTGGGAAATTTATCCAATATTTCAAAGTAACTGGGACACTATAAGCATTGCTTAGGATGCTCCATAAACACCTAGTAGGTGGGTTTGGTAGATGGATGAAAAGTGAATGCAAAGATGTGTGGTTGTATGGATAAGTCAGTAGATGAGTGGATGGGTAGATGGACAGGCAGGTGGGTTTGGTAGATGGATGAAAAGGTGAATGGATAGATATGTGGGTAGATGGATGATGAATGGAGGAATGGATGGATGAATGAGTTGGTGGATGAGTGGGGAGATGGGTAGGTGGATGGATTGGCAGGTGAATAGGTGAGTAAGTATTTGGATGGGTGTGTGGGTGGATGAGGGGTAGATGTACAGCCTGGAGTCAATCTTTTAAGTTATCTCATTCATGTCTTGGCAGAGAAACTTCATGAAGAAATTGACAGGGTGATTGGGCCAAACCGCATCCCTGCTGTCAAGGACAGACTGGAGATGCCCTACATGGATGCTGTGGTGCATGAGATTCAGCGATTCATTGACCTCGTGCCTTCCAACCTGCCTCATGAAGCAACACGGGACACTGTGTTCCAAGGATACGTCATCCCCAAGGTCAGACATGGGCTGGGGTGCACACCATGAGCACTGTCCTATTAGCTCATCATACTGTTTTCGGGGAAAGACAGGATCCAAGGGCTCTTCCCTTTGTACAGCATGGCTGAATGGTAGGGCCAGGCCAGCATTTGCACCTCACAGAGTGCTGCTTCTCCTGCAATCCTTGAATGGGCCTGGTGACCAGAGAAATGGATCCTGGGGTTCTAGTGCCAGGAATGAGCAACAGCCCCCAGGAATGTCTTAGAGTCTATCCTATTACTGAATGCCAGTACTTGCCCCAATTTGCCAAATAAAATAATTGGAACAAGTCTTTGTGAATATGTGAAAAGAAATTTATTGATTTTCTAGCAAATTAGAGAAACCAGTGAACTTAAGCATTCAGGAATAAGCTCTGAAGTCTCCCTGAACAAAGAAATCAAACCCCTTTTTAAGAGCTAGCACTTCAGGGTCATGCTGGTGTCTTATTAGGAGGACACAGCTTGTGTTTAAGTCTTCCTTGAGTCAGTTCTTATGCAGATTCACAGGTGCCAGGTCCCCTTCTATCAGCAAATGGATAAGAACATGTTATTTGATAACAAGGGGAGAAGGAAAGGATGGACAAAGGAGGAAAAATGTCTGCTTTGAAACAGGCCATCTGTTAGCTGCCAGGGTCAGAAGTAGGCCCCTGTTACAATCCTGTGAGTGCTTCAGGGCCTTCCTCTTAGACCTGCCCCCCTGGCTACTTCCTTTCTAGTCTTTAACTGAACAGCATTTCCAACTAGAAACATTCTGTCCAATGTAGAGTTCAAACAGCTTTGATTACTGGGCTTCCAAGTGAAAGCCATGTATGATTATTTCCACTCACTGGACAGCTGTGCTTTTTCTAGGGCACAGTCGTGATTCCGACTCTGGACTCCCTTTTATACGATAACCAAGAATTCCCAAATCCAGAGAAGTTTAAACCAGAGCATTTTCTGAATGAAAACGGGAAGTTCAAGTACAGTGACTATTTCAAGGCATTCTCTGCAGGTAAGCTGAGTTCCAGTGCAGTACCTTCCCCGAGGAGTTGTGTGTTCTATTTCTGTCTCCATTCATGCATATCTGGCATGATGCATGTTGGCAGAGATGCATGAATGGAGACATGAATGGAGCATCTCCCAGCTGTGCACCATCACCTCAGCCTGCCACATTCCTTGTTTCTATCTACAGCACTACCCAAGAATGCTTCTCTTTTTAAAGAAGTTAGGTGGCATCTTTCACCATAAATCTTGGAAACGAGGTGTTGTAGATGAATTTTTTTAATGGAGTGGACATTTTGCCTCATTCATTGTTAAGCTGCTTCTATTTTAACAGATCTTGGTTGAAAATCTCTCAAACCATGTTACCTAATTCTCTATTACTTTAAACAAGGGTTATTAAGGAAACTCTAGCCTTTGGTTATGTGAACTCAGCATAGAATCACCAAATCCTTCCCTTTATATTGCTCAGAGGTCCTTCAGAGGCTGTGGCACCTTCCCAGGGCTTCATCATGAGTTGCTTTGAAGAAAGACTCCAACTATAGCCTTAACAATCATCATTCATGTTGACACTATAGCCTTAACAATCATCCTTCATGTTGTCTCTATAGCCTTAACAATCATCATTCATGTTAGCTTCTAACATCACCTCACCTTCTAGTAGCTCATCAGGCAGCACCTTCATTGGGTGGAGACCCTTTTCCCAGCCTAACAAAAGAGTTTGTGGCTGAGTTCTGGATGGGTCCCAGATAAGTCAATGTCACTAATGTTCTCATTCTTTGGTATCTTTTATGTGTCTTTCAGTGGGCAGGGGAAGTAAACACTGCCTATGATACTGTTTGCCCACAGCCTTCTCACAAACCTGGGGACTTTATGTCAATAGCATTGCCTCTCTGAAACCTCTGAATCTCATTAGCACTGTTGTTACTTCTAGGAAAACGAGTGTGTGTTGGAGAGGGCCTGGCTCGCATGGAATTGTTTTTGCTCCTGTCTGCCATTCTGCAGCATTTTAATCTGAAGTCTCTTGTTGACCCAAAGGAGATTGACCTTAGTCCAATTGCGGTGGGCTTTGGCAGAATACCACCACACTACAAACTCTGTGTCATTCCTCGTTCATGAATGTAAGGAAAATATACCCTGGAAACCACCTCTCCCAAGTGCATCCATGAGAGCTCTCAGTGCTAGGAAGGTGCTCCCCACAGTTGGTAAGAACAGGTGGCTCCTGGGAGTGAAGTGGACCACAGATAATGTTTCCTGGATCAGTCTGCAGACAATTTGAAGCAAAGTCCAAAGATGGTACAAAATGAATTAAACTTTGGACCAGAGTGAGGCTCTGCTGAGGACCTAGAAACATCAGTAATTCAGACCCTGTCTCTGAGACAAGATAATCTCTTCTGAGAAGGCAGGACCATCAGTTACCACCACCACCTACTACAAAGAATGACAAAAAGGGACAGGGACACCAAGGAATGGAGTTGGAAGTAGTAATAGGGTCTCCAGGATTTATTAGCCTGGTCAAAAACAGGGTGTTCCCATCTTTCCTCAGGATGTTAATTTGTTCCTTTGGCCTCACTATGAGTGTCATTCTGTTATAAATATTGCAGTAAAATATGCATGAAAAGTCAACAGTCACTCATTATTGTCTCAATATTAACATGTGAGTTCATATCTGGAAAGAGAAATTCTAAGTATACCTGGACCCTTGCATGGAAAATAAAAATGAAGAAAATATAAAATTCCACTGAACTAAACATTAAAGTTATGAAACAGCAGAGTTGTTAGGAAAAAGAACCCTGTCTCCTTGGATTGCACACACCAGCAGGCCCTTGCTGTACATACGTCTGTGCCTTGGCTTCCCTTCTGTCTTACAGAGATGACAGATGCCAGTGTGCATACTTCCCAGCATTCTATGTAAACATTCCTCAATAAAATGATGCTGCAAAGCCAGCACAGTCTTCTAGCCTCTGTCTCTGATCCTCCTATGTACCTCTCATGAAATTTCACTGGGCCCACCCAGACAATCCAGGGCAATCTACCCATTTCATGATCCTGAATTTAATTGTATGCTCAAAGCTTCTTTTACCATGTAGGGTAACCTGTTCATAGGTTCACAGGGTGACATCCTAGTCAGCAGAGGCTCAAATGCATGCACTCACTGGTTCCTGAGCCTGGGCTGTCACAGGCCCTGCTGTTTCAAGGGAGGAGCACTGATCCCAAAGGCAGTGTCACTTGGGAAAATTAGCACAACTTTAAGAAACCCTCTGAGGCAGGACTAAATTTCCAAGTGAATATGAGTGTCCTGAATAACAGATTATGTTGTCCTCATACAAAGAAATACTATCTAGCTTTGAAAATAAATGCAATATTAATGGACACACTACATGAGCAAATCTCACAAGTGTTATAATAAGTGAAATAATTCAAAGATGAGCATGCCGAAAGCTACCTAGTGGATAATTCAATTTATATGACATTCTGGAAGACACAGCCACTGACTGGAATATGAGTCAGGCAGGTGGTCACAGCCTCTGAAAGGCACTGATCAGGTGGTATATGAAGCAAATTCTGAGTTCCTGGAAATCTCTGTCTTGATTGTGATGCTGATTGTGTGTACATGAAGCCTCATTCCATTATATATTTCAAATGGATGAATTTTATTGTGTAAAAATTACACTCAATAATGCTAACAAAAGGGAAATTACGGTGAGAGAGTGGGCTGTCCTGAGCATGGGGGTCCTTGAAAGTTGACCAAAGTACTGAATGCTATTTGAAGTCACTGGGATATTTTAAATGATCCCTGAAGAGTGAATTTTATGAAGGTCTGTGGCATTGATTCCTGGAGAATAGAGCATGGAAGGAGCTGCCTGTGTACACACACACACACACACACACACACACACACACACACGTGCACATACTCACATATGCATAAATTCACTTTCACATGTATACACACATGCACACTCTCACATATACACACAAAAGAAAGGTTCATTCACCTACTTTCACATGCACACACTCTCACAATGCACACATATATTTTCATATATGCACAGACTCTCATACATGCACACATAAAATCAAAGGTTCACACTAACATGGTGTCATGTGCACACACACACATGTATACACACATACTCTCCCACATGCACAGACTTGCACACAACACAACGGTTCACACTGACATGTTCTCACATGTGCACACACACACTGCTTCCCTTCAACCTGGAGCCAAGCCTCCCTATTAGCCATAGCAATCCCAAATCATATAACCTGGAATCTTTCAAACAAAAGTCTCTAAGGCTCCCTTAAAATCTGCATATAAACTCTACCAACTTATCCTCCAGAGGAAGAAAGAATGGAAGCAACTCTTCAGTGTTTAGCTGGTTAAACCCATTTGTCTGTCATGAGTTGGGTTCTTTGTGTGGAACTGAGAGGAAGACTGAGGCTTGAGGAAGGACAGGGAGGTGGGTTTGACATGAGCTGCAAAGTGGGTCTGAGGCACAGGAGCAGAGGAAGTGCCTTTCCAGGTAGTGTCCAAGAATACTGTACTGATGAGGTGAATGAATAGACATGTGGGTAGATACAGATCCTGTGATCTGAATGTGTCCTCCAAAATTCATGTGCTGAAACTTAATCATATTGGGACAGTATTAAGAGGTGGCAGCTTCTAGAGGTGATTAAGTCAGAGGGTGGAGCCCTCATAGATGAGACTAGATGCCCTTAATGGAGGAAGCTTATTCTCTTTTGTGTTTCTGTCCCCCTGCCATCTGAGGACACATTATTCAACCACAGGCACCATCTTTCAAATAGAAAGCAGCCCTTATGAAACACTGACCCTGTCAGCACCTGGGTCTTGGACTTCCCAGGCCCCAGAACTGTGAAAAGTAATTTTTTATCCTTCATAAATTATCCAGTCTCAATTATTTTGTTATAGCAGCACAAGCAGAGCCAAACAGTTGGATGTCACTTTCAAAATCAATGAATCTTCATTTCTAACAACTTGGTCTATAGTGAGGACATGTGATTGTCTTATTGTGGGGGTACAAGGTTCCATTAGCAAAGAATGCCACTCACACCAGATTCTTCTATTACTCTGAAAAATTTCACATTTGGTCATCATATGCCTCCAAAGACGGAACATTTTGCATAGGTTTCTGACAGATGCTGGTAAAATATCCAGGACAGATATCCTGTGCTGTTCTGCTCAGGAGCCAGCAGCACCTGGCTTCTACTTCTTTTTCTGGAAATGAGAGGCTGTGTTCTGTGCAGACCACTCTTCCCCCAGTGAGGGATTAAACACCTGGCCTCTGGATAGGAGCCTTATGCTGCATCCTTCCAACTCACCCCCTTAAGTGCTATCAAATTATCATGAAAAAAGTATCACACTAAGGGGTCGGGCTTCAGGGCATCCCCCAATATTGTACTCTTAACATGTCATCTGACAGGAGACAGTTTCTGCTAATCCTGGCTCCAACAGGTCCCAGTGGTGTGTAAGCATCAGTGACCAACCACACATGGTATATGTTCTTTTTCACTCACAGACAGCCCCAGCCACAGAACCAGAGATGTGTCCCTGAGGTGTCTCCACCTAGTGGCAAGGGAGAAAATGGTGGCTTGCACTGGAACAGTTGTGCCATGAATTCTTAAAGAACATTTGCTCAGCCGGGAGTGGTGGCGCACGCTTGTAATCCCAGCATTCGGGAGGCTGAGACCGGAGGATCCGGGTTCGCGGCCAGCCTCAGCTACCTAGTGAGGTACTCCACAACTTAGTGAGAATCGGTTTCAAAATAAAGAATAAAAAATAGGGCTGGGGGTGTAGCTCGGAGGTAGAATGCCCGAGTTCAATCCCTGTACTGAAAAAAAAAAAAAAAGTACTACAAAAAAAAAATATATATATATATATATAAAGGAAAACATAAAAGAACCTTATGAAAAATGGACAAACAGCTGGGCATTGTGGTCCTAGTACTTGGGAGGCTGAGACAGGAGGATCACAGGTTCAAGGCCAGCCTGAGCAACTTATTTAGGCCCTCGGCAACTTAGTGAGATCCTATTTCAAAATAAAAAATTAAAAGTTACGGCTAAGAATATAGCTCAGAGGTAGAATGGTCGTGGGTTCAATCCCCAGTAACACACACTCACATGAAAAATGAACAAAGAATGTTAATAGATAATTAATAGGTAAATTTAGATAATTAATTTTAATTTACAGATTTGACCTAGAAATCTCACTTAGGGATCACTCTCTGTGGAAATTAAAGCAGTATATACCCAGATTCAAATGTAAGGATGGATACTGCAATATCGATTCCAGCAGGCAAAACAGAAAAGATGCTTAGCATCACCAATAGAAACATGCAAATTAGGACAATAAAGGAATACATTGTTCACACTCCAGGTTGCCCAACTCAGCAAAAGCACCCCAGATCTACCTAGGCAAGAATATAGGAAGTGGAGGCACAGTTGTGTGCACAACTGATGGAAATGAGGATTAGTGTAGCCTTTTTGGAAAGCAATCTAATAATATTGTCTCAAAGAGAAATAATAGAGGAGCCCAAGATGGTGACTGAGTGAAACACCTCTCCTCAGTCTCTGTAGAGCTCAAATAAAAACTGCCATAGAAGCAGCTTCTTGATGGAAGAAAAAAAAAAGCAGCAAAAAAGTGAATAAAGTAATGAAAATTGAAGCGCAGCTGAACAGAACCCAGAAAGCGGACCAGGTGGCAGGGGAGTGAAGGAACCCATGGTGTGTGGCAGCGGCACATGTCATGGAGCTGCAGCCGCCATTAAGCCAGCTGCCCGAAGTGGGGTCTATTAGCACTGAGACATCCAAAAACCTCCTGCATAAATCTGACGGGCTTTGGATCCCAGTTCATTTATCCTCATTCTTATTTCTGAGAGTCTAGGCCCATTGTGAGAAGGTCCAGACATATATTCTTCTGCCGGGGGCTCAGAACAGTGTGTCAGATACTAGAGATATGAATAGGCCAGCAACCAGGTTGGGGTAGCATCTATGGAGTGCCTGCAGTATGAATTCTGAGCAGGCCAAAAGGCAGACTTGGGCCAAAGCTTCGCCAGTTTCAGGGGCCTGGGGGTCTTGGCCTGATCTCCTACTCCTCATCCAGCACAGACTCAGTAGAGGCAGCTTGAAACAAAATAGCATCTTTATTTCCTGCAGCTCCATGGGATGAAGTTGGGATGGGGTATGGCCTCCTGGCCTAGGAAAGCATCAGGCTCTGCTTGCTGGAAAGCTCCTGGTCTTTCTCCTCATGGTCGTCTAGAACCTTGAGACTGGCCTGGAGGTCAGGGTTCAGATGGCAGCCTCCACACATTCACACCACCCCTTCCCACCTGCCCAATCATCTTTGCCTTGGCTATGGCCCATGCAGGAAGGTCCTTCTTCCCCACAGACCATCCTCTGAGGACTCCAGTCCCCTTTGGGAGCTGCCTAGGCTCCCTGTCACCCAATTCCAGGACTCACCACCATTTGCAAGCTGGCTTCTTCCTCTTGCACATTCAGGGCTTGAGCAGCAACCCGTACTCCATGCTTTTCCAGCTCTTCCTTCAGCCTGTTGGGAAGTGGTGGGATGTTGGAAGAAAGGGGGGAAGGGGTGTGGGAGGAAAAAGAAGGTGTAAAGAGACACAGAGGCAAGGAAGTGAGGAGAGGCCCCTCAATCATCTTCCTGGGGAAGGGTGGGGCACAGGGGCTTCACACCTACCTCTGCCGATTCTTCTGTAGCTGCTGGCACCTCTGCTGTAGCTGCTGGTGGTGCTGGGCAGCAGCCTCCAGGAGCTCCTCAGCCTTCCTGTTCTCCTCCTGGAATAGCTGCCTGGAGGGTAGGGTGAGTCAGCATCAACCACTCTTTCCGCCAGCTCCTCACTCCTCCTTCTCCTCCTCCTCTTCATCCTCCTCCCCCTTCTCCCCATCTTACATTGCAGCTGCAGCCTCTTGGCTGCGGAGGAAGAGTCCCTCAGTGAGACTGGAGGGTCCCTCAGGCCCACACAGGGAGCAGAGCCGGTGCTTCATGTCCTCCAGCTTCACCTCAAGCAGTTTCTCTGCAGCAAGGAGCAGGGAGCAGGTGAGGGCAGGGAGAGTGGGTGAGGGCCACCCTCCTCCCATGGCCTCACCTTCCTCAAGCAGCTGCTCCTTGCTGCTATCCAGGGCACAAATCTCCCTCACCAGCTGCTCTGGCCTCTGAGGGAGCAGAAAGAAGGCTTATTCACACCTCTCTGCTTTCCCATGCCTCAGAAAAGTCTGTGTTTATTCAGCCATTTACCCCTAACCATATCTCACTTCCTAGTACCTTGCCTTTCTGTGTATACCAGCCAAGGTTCATCCTCAGGGCCTTTGCACTGGTCATTACTGCCCCCCCCCTGGACCCTTCTTACCCCAGAAATAGGCCTTAGGCAAGAATTTAAGATGCAAACCTATTTTGGGCTGCCATCTAGCAATTCAATTATCAGCACTGCTTTGGAGCTCCTTCCCTCAGTGAATCCTACCCTCCTGACTTTCTCTCTCTCTCTCTCCTTGTTTGGTGTGGGGGATCTTCTGGGGGCAAACACTGATTGCTTGTTCCTCACTGTCTCTTCTGTGCCTGTTATGATCCCAGACACATCCATGGATACCCTGGATGGATGACTCCACCTTGGTTCAATCAAGGCTTCTGCTGACCATTGAACAGAAATAGGAGAGCAGCACAGATGGGAAAGGCAGGGCCAGAAATAAGGACACTGGTATCTTGAAGGTGGTGACAAGGGCTGAACTCAAGGCATGGTGACCATAGGACCACCAAGGTTTGCACAGGAACAAGGTATGGTAGGTGAGAAGATCTGGAAGGTGGGAGGTTGACTGAGTGACTCACATGAAATTCCCAGAGGTCCTTGTGCTGGCCCATCAGATCCTCTAGCTGTTCCTCGAAATCCAACCTAGGTGCCACCACACAGGCATGAAGGAGACAGTGAGGAACAAGCAGTATAGAGACCTAGAGAGGCCCAGGCTGGAGGTCTTCATACACCGCCCTGGGGGTTTTGCCCGTGTCATCTGTTGCACAGGGAGCATTTTCACCCTCTTGACCCTCCAGGGCTCAACCTGGACAGCTCCTCTAACCCACCCTACCGGTGGTCCATTTGGGACCCCAGGCCTCATACACTGGGGCTTACCTTAGCTGTCTTTGTTTGTTCTTTTCTTCCTCAATCTTGGAGTTTAGGGCAGAAATCCTCTCCTTGCACTCTTGCAGCTGCGTGTGCTTTCTGGAAAGGGAGACAGCCCTCACCCATGTTCTCTGACAGACTCCCTAGGAGGGAGGTCGAGGGGCTTTTCTATCCCATTCTATTCAGGTCTACCTCTATAATGCGGTAGTGGGTGCAGGAATGCGGGGAGGGGTGACAGGAGTACTTTCCCCCTGCTGTGAGGTTTAGAGAGACCAATGAGGGCAGGATCTCTCACCTCTGTGCCTCGTTTTCCTTCTCCTGGCAGTGTAGCCGGAGGATCCTCAGGGTCTCTGCAGGAAAAATAACAGGGACCTGTGAGAGCCTGCCAAAAAGCATTGGGTTTGGGCAGAGGAAACAGGAACAGATCTTGTCAGGTCTGTGAACACCTGACTGAACTTTAACATTCTCTGGGTCTGGTGGGAGTCACAGGAGAAACAAAAGCTTAGGAGATTTGAAAGGACTCAGCTACTATAGAGAAAGTGAGCTTCTTAAGAATGGCACAGGAAAAAGCCTGAAAGCATAGGAATGAGAAATACCTTGTTTTTTGCTCAAGATCTCCTTCAGTTGTACTTTCTCTTCTTGTACTGGAAAACATAGAGAATGTTAAGGCATCAAGGACCACCCATAACATTGCCAAGGAGAGTCACATAAGGGCTGGATACATCCCTGTTCTCAACCCAAATGTGAACCCCTTGAGGTAAGCTCCCTCCCATCTGGTACCCATACTTTCTGTAAATACAAATGCCTCTAACATTCACAAAAGGTGTCTATGAGCTCAGACCCTGTGTAATGCCCATCAGGTTTGAGAAGAAACACATCAATCAGGAAGGGGCATTAATCAAGTGGAGGCTGGGTAGTATCATTAGGTAAAAGGACTGGGGAAGGGTTATCTGAGAAGCTCAGAGTTGAATGGTGATATGATGCAAGAGGAACCTGTATTGTCTGGAGAAAGATAGGGAGAATCCTTGTAAAGGCCCTGAGGAAGAAGTGTGTTTGGAGGGCATTTCCAGAATAGTCTTACCAGGAGAAGGGGAGATTGTAAGGACATGAAGCTGGAGAGAGGGCAGGGCCTTTGGCTGTGATGAGGATGCTGAATATCTGGAAAATTGGGTGAGGGGAGGCTTGAGACATCGTGGGGACCCTCAGTGGCTCCCAGCTTGCTTACATGAGTCCAGTTCCTTCTGCAGGGCATCCCAGACAGTCCTGGCCTCTCCTAGCTCCTCGCTGGCTTGCTTTTTTGCTTCACCCAAAGGCAGAAGGACAGATATTATGTGAGGGCTACCTCTAGTTGTACTATTCCATTGCAAACAGTGACATTTCACATTTGTCTCCAAGAAAATCTAGAGGGACGCAGATTTTTCAGAGTAGGAAACAAGGCTTTTAGAGTCCAGGCCCTTCTTTACAGGCTCAGATGGCAGCAGGGCAATGTTCACAAGCATATGACTATGGTGGTTGCATTCAGAAAGGCTAATTAACTTATAGGTAACCCTCTGCTGCATTTCCACTTTGCACTGGGCCCAGCAAAGCATGTATCTGATCTTTCTTATAGCCAAGGTTCCTGAGCTCACCTTGCTGAACCTCATTAATTTGCTTAATCAGGATCTCTACCCGGGGCTCCAGACTCCCTGCTGCATGGAGGAAAGGCGGCTGAGTTGAAGACAGAGCAGGCAGAGGTAGTGGATGCCTGTGTCTCCGTTGTTTTTGCTTTACACAAGTCTACTGATTATCTCCTGTGTGTAGGCACTGTATCACAGGCTCACAAATAGCTGGGGGAGAAAAGAAACAGCTCAAAGGAGATACTGAGTCAGGGTGTGGTAACTGCAGCCATGAGAAATGAAATGGGCAGGAGTTATAAAATGGAGTAGTAGAAAGGAGTGCTTCTCAGATATATGAAAGTGCTTTATGGGCCCCACATCAAGTGAGGGGGGCAAGCCTTGCAGCTCTCTGGATGGAAGGTGGTAGTTGGTAAGGGGAGAACAGGGCTAGGAGGAACATAGTGACCAAGTAGGGGGTAGCAGGAGGTGAGGTGCAAGGAAGCAGGGTACAGGTGAAAACCTCTGGATCTATCAGAGTGCTATGGGAGCCAAGTAAGTGACTAGTAAGAGGTTGGTTTGGGGGAAAATATTTTGCCTCCTATTCCCTTCTTCTTCTGTAATTTTGAATCATGAAGCTCCTTTCTAAGGTCAAAAATTTAAATTTCAAAATACAGTGAATAAAATACAGTGAATGAGATAATTTCCCAAGGTTGTGAACTGTGGGGACTGAAATTAAATCCACATCTGTCTGACCCAAAACCTTAGGCTGTTTCATATATAACAAAGACACATGACCTTTCTGCAGCTTTTTCACCATTTCCATCAGGTCTTCAATTTTCTGTGTAGATGTGTCCTGCCCTGTGGAGAAAAAACCAAACATTTCAGAATACAGCTGGGATAAAAGGCCAGGGAAAGGATCCTACAGCCCTGGGCTGGGTCTGAGGTGGGCTGAGAGTAGGGCTCGGTGACCCTGCTTCTTGTCATGAGGTAGACAGTGCATGAGAGATGAATTCAGCTCCTCCTTGGTCGGCTTTTCCCTACATACTGCAATGGCACAACAAATATCCCCTTCACAAAACTCAAGGTGAGGGCAGGGCTGCACTCACACTACTGATGTGGTCAAAGCTGAGTCAAAGGTCACAAAGTAATGTATAAAAAAGGAGAGTGTGGAAAACTGGAAATCAGTTGAAAATCACTGCATCTGAGAGATGGCATTATCACTTACAAAGTTCTAGAAAGTCTATACAAAACCACGAGGAGTAGTAAGAAAATGTAATAAGGTGTCTGATTAAAAATATGTAAATATAAATAGCTTTCCTATGTATAATCAATAGATTTTGATATCTCCCTGTAAAACAATAATTCACACCCCAGGAAGATTAGAATTTTTTTAAAAGTACCAGCCAAGCCGGGCGTGGCGGCGCATACTTGTAATCTCAGTACTTGGGAGGCTGAGACTGGAGGATCCGGGTTCGCCGCCAGCCTCAGCTACTTAGTGAGGCATGAGACCCTGTTTCAAAATAAAGAATAAAAAATAGGACTAGGGATATAGCTCGGAGGTAGAATGCCCCTGAGTTCAATCCCCAGTACCTCAAAAAAAAAAAAAAAAAAAAAAAAGACAAGCCTCTGTCCACCTCCTCATGACCTCTTAGACTCCATGCTTCCACACCGTAGTTTTCTTCTCTCTCTTGTGTGTATGTGTGTTTGAGCGTACGCGCGCACAGGGTACTGGGGATTGAACCCTGGCATTCTACCTGAGTTGCACCCCCAGCACTATTTTTTATTTTTCATTTGGAAACAAGGTTTTACTAAAGTTGCTGAGCCTGGCTTCCAACCTGTGATCCTCCTGTCTCAGCCTCCCAATTACTGGGATTGCAAGCGTGTGCCTCCACTCTGCTACCTCGTGGTCCTCTCAGGTGTTGATCCACTGGGTCCCTCGGGTGCTCCCACAGGGGTGGGAGAGGGGAGGGCCCTGGACCCCCCGCGGACAGAGGCTCAGGTGGCTGAGCCCTGTTCCACTACACTCGTGCAGCATGGGGCAGCCCCCTAGGAAACGCGTGAGCTCCGGCGGCTGACATGACGCCCGTGCTTCTCCTCGCCGGCCACACTGCGACCTGAGGTGCGCCCTGCTGTGGGGACACCCGCTGCCCCCAAAGTGGCGGACGCCACGGGAGTGTGGCCTGAGGCGCGCACCCGGAACTCTCAGACGGAGCGGCCGCCCGCGTCACCACCGGGCTGGAGGGGAGGCCCCGGGACTGCCCCCGAGGAATCTCCCAGTCACCTCAGCCGCACCCAGAAGCCGCCCACGCCCGCGCTACCTCCAACCTCCATGGCCTCCTGGGCCGGATCAGTGACCTCCCAGGGCTCCCCACTCGACAGCTGCGGCCAGGTCGCCATGTCGGCTCCGCGCCACCGCGCCCTGCCGCCTCGACTGCTGATTGGACCAAACTCCCGCGGGGGCGGGGCGTTACTCAGCGCGCACGCGCAGCGCGCTTCGCGCCCGTTAGCTCGAGGAGGATGGAGTTAGTCTGGTGGCGCTCTAGCTAGCAGCTACTATGGCACTTAAAACTTGAGGGCGAGCCGGGCGTGGTGGCGCATGCTTGTAATCCCAGCATTCGGGAGGCTGAGACCAGCCTCAGCTACATAGAGAGGCACTCCGCAACTTAGTGAGACCCTGTTTCAAAATAAAGAATAAAAAAAAATAGGGCTAGGGGTATACCTCGGAGGTAGAATGCCCCTGAGTTCAATCCCCAGTACCGCAAAAAAAAAAAAAAAAAAAAAGAAACACTTGAGGGCGGAGCTCGGGTGTTGGTGCTTGCTTGTAATCACAGTACTTGGGAGGCTGAGACAGGAGGATCACAGGTTCGCGGCCAGCCTCAGCAACTTCGACTCTTTCTATAAATACAATACGGCTGGGGCTGTAGTTCAGAGGTAGAATGCCCAAGTTCCATCCCCAATACCACAAAAACAAAACAAAACAAAAAAAACCCACCACAACAAAAAACTTGAGGGCAGCAAACGCAAACTCGGCTTAGATGGGTGGGTGCTTACAGACTTCCAGGCTGGCGATTGGCTAGTTCAAAAGGCGGTCACCTGCCACCGTGTCACACATTTGGGTTTTTAGCAGTGTGCATTCGCCGAGCTTTGGGGTGCATAGTTCGAATCTGGTGGTGGTGATGCTCCTCCTCCTCCTCCCCTTCCTCCTCCTCCTCCCCTTCCTCCTCCTTTCTATTGTATCCAGGGACACTCTACCACCAACCTACATCCCTAGTTCTTTTTATTTTCTATTTTGAGATAGGGTATTGATAAATTTCCCAAGCTGACCTGGAACTTGAGATCCTCCTGCCTTAACTTTCCTAGTTGCTGGGATTACAGATGTAGCTACCATGCCCAGTTCACAAATGTTTCAATAGGTTCAATGCTGCCTATGTGCCCAGTGTTTTGTCCTTGAAATATGGAGTCTTAGCTGCCCTAATACATTTCCAATTTGGGTAAATCCCGTGGTGGTTCTGACACCATCCAAGCACCTTCCCTCCCTAATCTGCCACATTGTTTCTTTCCCTCCCTTTGGGGCCTGTGGGAATTTGCATTGTTTGCACCTGTATCTGATTGATCCCTCTTCAGTTGTGCCCCGCCTCGCCCTGAGGATGTGCACCCTGGAGACACAGTAAATATCTCTGATGGAAGAAAAACAGAAAAGTAAACTGAAAAATCCCCAGTTTCCCAAGATTTCCCCAGTTACACCCTGCATGCTGCCTGCAGCCACTGAGGTGGGTCTGTTTCCTGAGTGTCTCTCCAGCCAGGTGGCAGGTTGCTCTGAGCACCCTCCTAGCTCATCCTGCAGGATATTCATTCATTTCCAGGTTTGTTCTGTGACTTCAGCCTATTCTCAGTGAAATTGTGAGTTTTTATCCTATTGTCTGACCTCTGTGTTTTGGCCTGGTGCCCCAAAGGCTTTTCTGTCCTTATTCACTTAATAAAAATTTCATCAGAAAAGAATTTGAATTACTAAAAATCAAGTAATATGTTTTCTGATTATTAAAAATAATCTTACACCAGGCATAGTGGAACATGCCTGTAATCCCAGCACAATGGAGGCTGAGACAGGAGAATGACAGGTTCAAGGCCAATCTCAGAAGTTAGCTAGACCCTCAGCAAATTAGCAAGACCCTGCTTCAAAATAAACGGAAAAAAAAAAGGACTAGAGGTGTAGCTGAGTGGAAGAGTACCCCTGGGACCAATTCCTAATACTGCAAATAAATGAAATAAGTAAATAAAATACAAAATAAAATAAAATTAATCTCTGTTGTAGAAAACTTGAAAACATCTAAGAAAGGAATTGGAGGAGAATAACATCATCAGTTAGTTCATTCCTGAAAGGAATTCCTAGAATTTATAGCATGTATCTGTTGGATTTTTATATAATTAGATACACTGAAGTCTATTTTACAAAGACCCGAGTTTGTTGTACATTCTATTTCTCTTTCTTTCTATTCTGGGGATGGAACCTATGGCCTTGTGCATGCCAGGCAAGTGATCCACTTCTGAGCTACACCCCAAGGACCTGTTACTGTCATGGTTAAACGCGGTCCCACTCGTGGGTTCTTGGCCTCCGTGATAAAAAAGAATTTTAACACGAGCCAGTCAGGAACAACAGGCAGGTCTTTATTCAGGAACTCAGGGAAATGGGCACAGGACAGGTCGAAGGGCAGGGCGCAAAAGGAACAAAGGAAAGGGGCTTAGAGGGGAAAAAAATAAAAGAGAGGGCGGGGTCCTTCCCTCCCCAGTCCCTCTTTCTCAGGTTCCAGGTGGGCGATAGGTGGGCTTCTCAGGTTTCAGGCTGGGCGCCAGTTGGCCACGAACTTCAGGTGGGGGCAGGGCTTTTCCGGAGATTAAGGTGTGGAAACTTCCAAGGGGTGGAGTTGGCTTAAAATTCTCCAGATTTTTTTTTTTTTTGGTTTTTTTTTTTGGCGGTACTGGGGATTGAACTCAGGGGCATTCTACCTCCGAGCTACACCCCCAGCCCCATTTTTTATTCTTTATTTTGAAACCGAGTCTCACTAAGTTGCGGAGTGCCTCACTAGGTAGCTGAGGCTGGCCGCGAACCCGGATCCTCTGGTCTCAGCCTCCCGAATGCTGGGATTACAAGCGTGCGCC
>PVLC010005672.1:0-74533 GCA_004027655.1 Graphiurus murinus
GGAGGAGGAGGAGGAGGAGGAGAATGTAAACCTGAAGAATTCCTGACAAAGATTTGGTATAAGTGCAGATATTATTATCCAAGAGGCTCTTTCATAGTAAGTCATTTCCCAATATTTAATTGCTGGCGACTATCAAAATCTTGGGACAGAAGTTGGTGGAAAAGCCAACAGAAAAGCAATAAAAATAAAAGCAACAAAAATCTAGAGGCAAGTCTAGATGCAAACAGGCTAAATCATTTACAAATATCATTAATATTTCACAATGTATTCAAGGACCACAGCATATGGACATTTTTACCAGATGGGTTATTTGGGGACATTGAGATTTAGTTCAATGTTATCTCCATTCTATCCAAGCTCAACTTTTCCATTATGAGTTGTTCTGAAGACTCACTGGTAGCCTCTGGGTAATTTTAATTATTTGCTCCTAACATGAAAGGTAAAAAGGTTGTCTAAAAGGGGATTGATTGAAAAAAGTATGAGAGTTGGAAACATGAATCCAAATATATAGGAAAAACTCAAGAACTGCTCAATAACTCAGGAATCATATTTCTATTTTTTATATGGCTCTCTTTTGTATTCTATCAGTTTGATATCTTTTACACTTTGAGTGGTATTCTTTAACTATTTTGTGACTTATGGTCACCTTTGGCAAGCTGATGAAAGTTAAGATCTTTTCTATCTGCCAAAGCCTTAAAAAAATTCATGTACATTTTTAAGTGTTTTCCAGAAGCTAATGAAGCCAACATTTTGGTCCAAGGACCCAAGATTAAGGGAAGTATTTAAGTATTTAAAATTAAGAAAAAGATTAATTTTTTTCTGGGATTTGGGGAAAAAGAAAATTTCCAAGATGTCTTTGAGAACAGGTAGCAAATTGAAGTTTTGTTCTCCTGTGAAAGAACTGTGGCAAATTTCGTACCTGGGTTCACTGAACTCGTGGCCTTTGGGACTGAGCCTTTGGGTCCATGGCTTTCTAGAACACTACAGAGATCTTCAAAGATCACTTGATTCATTATTGATCACAGCAGTCAGAAAAAAGCTTTGACATGGCAGTGTCATTTAAAATATTCAAATTACAGGAGTTGAGGGTGTGATTCAGTGGTAGAGCATGTGCTTAGTATGTACAGAGTCTCTGAGTTCAACCCCTAGCACAACAAAAGTAAATAAAATATTAAAGTAGAAAACTCAGTTAAGTTCTTGTAAGAATGGCCACAGTTCACAAGGGGAGTTTTTTACATTTTTTTCTCTCAAAAAAAAATTACTTTCTCTTTTAAAAGAAATGGAATAAGTCATTTTCAGGTTAAAAAGGCATGTTCAAAAGAAGTCAGGAGCTATGCCTCCTGGCAATTAGCCTTCCTAGCAATTTAAATTTTCTTAGGCTTTTCTCTACTTTTTTTTCTCTCTTTTTTATTGTCCATACAGGTAACTGGTTGGACCACTTTCTCTGCCTTTCTCAAATGCTCTAATATAAGATGTCAAAGTTTCAAATACTAGGAGTTTTACATGAAGATTTATGCTCCTATTTAGAAATACTTCCAGCATTTCTCAATAGAACATTCTGAGTTGATAAAAAAAATACCCTACAGTCGGCACTGTCCAATATAGTAACTGCTAGTCACATTTAACTATTGAGCACTGATACGTGTTGAGTGTGCCTATAGAACTGAATAGTTGCTGATTTTTTTTTTCATTTTAAATAATTTAACTTGCTAAAATAATCACATATGTTTAGTGGCTACAGAATCAGACAGCATAGCTCCAAACTATTATATTAAAGAGGAGTCTTAAACGCTGAACTCTCTTCTTCTTAGACAAGTAACCAAACCTTGGACTGAATGCTTTAAACACAAAGTTTTAATCTGAAGTGTGGGGTGATAGGTAGGTAGCTTTAATGATTTGCAAACCTCAGACAATTCCATATTACAGTGATTAGCAGTAGCAACTTTCTCCTCTAAAACCTATGTGGCAATTTTAGAAGTACTCAGTAGGAGTGAGTAACCCCACTTTTGAATCTTTTTTCTTCCCCAAGGGTAGAGGGATCAAAATTGCATTGTCAGGACAGAGAAAGAAGAAACAAACAGTTGACTTGGATAGTTCAGAAATTGCATTGTGGACTCCCAGGAGGTGGTGGGTTTGCTTTTCAAGGGTCTGCATCAGCTGGTTGGTCAAGCTGCACACTGGGCAGAGTTGCCCAGGGAGGGCTTACCGTGATAGAGGACTTCCCAGCTGTGTTCCCATGCTTGAGCAAGGATTTGGACAGTTTTCTCTGGGAAACAATCTGCACAAAAGGAAACAAAAGGAGGAGATACTAGTCACCTAATTGCAGGCCTATTTTTAAATTTTTCCTCTATAACATTCTGCATTTGTAGCTCTACTTGAAATTATGACATTTATGTTCATTTATATTTCAAGATTCATCCATCAGTGTCTCTTAAATGTAATTTTATTAAGTTAGGCATGGTGGTGTATACCTGTAATCCTAGTGCTTGGGGGGCTGAGACAGGAGGATTATGTATTTGAGGTCAGTCTTAGGGACTAGATGAGACCCTCAGCAAACTAGCAACACACTGTTTAAAAATAAAAATGAAAAGGGCTAGGGGTGCAGCTTAGAGGTAGAAGGTACCTGGATTTAATCCAAACAATAATAATTTTATTAGTACATTGCAAGTATATAGCATGGTGAGGTTTCAATGTGATACAAACATATAAGCCCAGAGCTTTTGGTGTGTTTCTGTTCACAACTCATCCCTCTCTGTCCAAATTAGTGAAATTGGTAGTGATACCTTCATATGTTTCCATAGTATGTGAACTGTTTCCTTCCTAAATCCTTCTTTTTTCCCTCCCAACTTCCTCCCCAAATTCCCTTCTACTATCCTATAGTTCTCTCTCCACTTTACTTCAAGTCCCTTTTCTTTCCTATTTCACTTTTTCTTTCATATATGAGAGAAAACATATGACTTTTGACTTTCTGAGGCTGGCCGATCTCATTTAGCAATGTTCTCTATTTCCAGCTGTTTTCTTCAAATGACATAATTTTGTTCCTTTTTATGGCTGAGTAAAATTCCATTGTGAGTATATACATTTTCTTTATCCATTCATCTATTGATGGACATGTGGGTTGATTCCATAATTTGGCTATTGTGAATTGTGCTGCTATGAACACATACATGTGTCACTATAGTATGCTAACGTCAATTCTTTTGGAAAGATACTGAGGAGTAGTAATCTGGTTCACATGGTGGTTCTATTCCTAGTTTTTTGAGGAACCTCCACACTGATCTCCATTGTGGTTGTACTAATTTATAACCCACCAATAGGGTATCCATATGCAGTAGAAGAGAATTACATCCATATCTCTCACCCTGAATAAAAGTCAACTCAGGATGTATCAAAGACCTAGAAATTAGACCATCAGCCTCTCTTAACACAGATTATTCCTTTCCTCCTGTGATGTATGGCCTAAGAAACCAAGTGAAGAATTATAGACAGTTCAGTCAATTAGAAAGGAGATGACTTAATTGTTGCTGAGGCATTTATATAAAAATTTTGTGGACAATGTCAAACAGGTACAATAAGATAATAGAAATGAGCCAGGCATGGTGGCACACACTTCTAATCCCAATACTTGGGAGGCTGAGAAAGGAGAATCTCAGGTTCTAGGCCAGCCTTATCAACTTAGTGATCTTTTAGCAGCTTAGTGAGACTCTGCTTCAAAATAAAATAGGGCTGGTGGTGTAGCTCAGAGGTAGAATGTCCCCGGGTTCAATCCCCAGTACTACACACACACACACACACACACACACCACACACACACACTGGAAATGAACCCAGGGGCATTATACCTCTGAGATACACCCCCAGTCCTATTTTTTATTCTTTATTTTGAAACAGGGTCTGACTAAGTTGTGGAGGCCCTCACTACATAGCTGAGGCTAGCCGCAAACCTGTGATCCTCCTGTCTCAGTCCCCCAAATACTGGGATTACAAGCGTGCACCACCATGCCCAGCCAGAATAATCTAAAATTAGCAAGATGCCACCTTGAAAAGTGGTGATGCAGTACAGGGAGGAAAGGGAGCCTAATGTCTAAATATGGAGCTTTGGCATATACAGAAATGAGAGTTCTATTTTTTAAAAAATTCATTATGAAGCTATAAAGTAAGTCACCAGGAAACTGATGCTCAGAGAAACCAATAAAAGTAATTGGGGTCCTCTTCATGATCCAGTCTCAGTGATAACCAAATTCATCACTATATTGGAAGTTACTCTTAGCAGAACCTACTCATTCTCTCTGCATTCCCTCTTTCTTCCTTTTTGGAAAAAGAAGTTTGGCAAGGAATTGAGGTCAAGATGGGTATACCACTCATGATTCCTCAAAGAGAAAAGGGTTATAAGATTCAAGTTAAAGTCATGTTCATCCTGGAGAGAAAAATCACCCATTGGAGCAGGTAGCTTCCATTTGAAATGATCCTCAATGATCTTGGCTTCCTAGTATTCATACTATTGTGTCATCTGCTCCTCTCTGTGTGGGACAGACCCAGTGACTTGTTTCTAAACAGAAAACCACAAAAATTATGAGTCATCACTTCTAAGATTCAGTTACACTATGCCTGTGACTTCCATCTTGTTCACCATCTCTCATTCATATTCATTCTCTCTCTCTCTCTCTCTCTCTCTCTCTCTCTCTCTCTCTCTCTCTCTCTTTCTCCCCCGCCCCCCACTTTATGGGGGAAGCAAGATACCAAGTTGTGAGATAACCTATAGAGAGTAGAGAGGTTCATGTGAAGAGCAGATGATTTCTCCAACAACCAATGGCCAGAGAGGACCCAAGGTCTGCCACATGCACAAGCTTGGAAGGAAATCTACCACTAGGCTGATCCCAGAGATAACTGCACCTAGTTGGCAGATCTGGAGGATCCAGAAAAGCCACATTCTGATTCTTGACACACAGAAATGATGAGATAATGTTTGTTTTTTTAAGCTGTCAAGTTTTGGGGTAATTTTTTATGCAGTGATAGAAAACAATACATACATTATTCATAGAAAGATTAGAGAAGAAATCACTGTGAAAGGCAGAGAGAAAAAAAACCATTCTCTGACATTATTATACTGCCTATTTTTGGTTTTGTGTTAGAGCAATGAAACATTGAGAGTATTCTAGTGCCAAATACAAAAAGTTTAGGAAATTTCCATTGGCCAAGCAGATCTAAGGCTCTTGGGTGCTCAGCCTGAGATAATCTGAAGAGGAGAGAATATTTCTATAACAGGTCACCTGGTGATGATGATGATGATGATGATGATGATGATGATGATGATGATGATAACTGCAACAGTGCCAGCAATGAACCCTCTCACTTATAGAGGGCATAAAATGTGGCAAATGTTTAATTCAACTCCACAAATATTTATGTAGTTCCCACTGGATGCTAGACTTGTTGCTTGGTGCTAAGAATAGAGTGGGATGTAACTCAGAATCAATATTTGGCCTCATGAAACTTAAAGTTTCTCTCTGTGGGTCTCTCAGCAAGTGGAGAGAGGAAGGCACATGAATAAATGACAAAACCAGGGCCACCTGCAAGCAGCAGTCAAGCAAACATCTGACTAAAGAAAGGCAACCCATCCCATTTCTCAGCTTGAATTAGAAGTACTTCTTCCTATTGCTGTAGTGTTTCATCCACATTGATTACCTACCCATGGCTTCAGTTCACCCCAACAACTCTCTCATCTCTGTAATAACCCACTCACTGGATTACTACATGTGGGTAGATTATCTTTATAGATGTGTCTTTCAAGAACCACATTATCATCCTTAAAGGGAGGGTGACAAGCTATGAGAACTTGGGTGGCCAGAGTTCATTCTTCTTACTTTTTATCTAGAAATACTTTTATGGTTAGGTATAGAATGTCTCCTGAAGATCTCATGTATTAATGTCCAGCATTGATGTAATTAAGTCATGAGGGCTGTAATCTCACCAGTGCATGAACCCATTGTAATGGATTTACTGGGTAGTCACCCAGGCAGGTGGGGCACGGACAGAGAAGGTGGGTCCCTGGGGTCCATGCTCTTAGGGACCGTGCTTTTGTCTTTGAATCCCCTGTTTGCTCTTTTGCTCCTCTCTCTGCTTCTCACCACCAGGCCTTGAGCTCCACAGTCCTGGCCTCACTTGGGCTGAGCCTCCAAATCTCCAAAAACTGTGAGCAAATAAATTGTCCCTCCTCTGAGTTGTATGGTCAGTTGCTTTGGAGTATGTCAGTGAGAATGTTGAGTGAGACATTTTGCAGAGTCCAAAGAAAATGCAACTACACAGCCCCTGTCTTTTGCAAGAAGGAAGACTTTTCCAGGAGATATCCCTTCTTAGGAAGTGAGTATCTTGCTATACAAGTGGCTAACCAGGGAGGGGACAAAACAAACTTGTCTGATAGTCTCCAAGCCTCCCTTCCGCTCCAGAGAATGAGTAATAATTAAGGTTTCAAGCCTTTCATTGTAATAGTGATGGACAGGCAAGGAGCTGTCATTGGTGTTGCCATTCTTAGGACTATTGTGCAGAAATAGCAGGGGCACCCAGCTGGAGTAGGGATCTATAGAGAAAAGCCTATTTGTTGCAAATCTCACTTATCACACATGCTTTGTTGCTTCTGAAGTAATTGAACCAGGCTGTAAAAGACCCAAGGTCTTGTCTGAGAGTGAGGAAGTTCGAGTGACAAGGATGCTCCCTGGCCTCAGCTGACATTGGAGGCCAATAAATAGAAAGGTCTGCCTGGCCTCAAGACTAAAGGGGATGCCCTTGTCAAAAGTCCTCTAATTTGATGCCTTTCACCCAATAGTGGGGTCACAGCTGCAAACCTTAGCATTCTACACGAGGGTAAAGTGTACAGGGAGGAAAGAGAAATTGAAATGGTCTTTTTAACATGGTTGGACGTCAGGGTCATTAGTGTCCTGAGGTCCTTGATCTGTATTCACCCATAGGGCGGGGAGAAAGCACTTCTCCCCTAAGGTGGCTAATAGCTTCTAGAGCATGGGTCCTCATTTTTAAAGGAATGTCCAGAGTTGTATTTAAATAAAAGGGAACAAAACCAGGCAAATTAAAAAATAAAAAAAACTTTAAGTCAATATTGTAACAAGTATATATTTGGCTGTACTTTTCTCCAAAGTCTTCAAAAATCATCATTTTGTGGGCTAGACAGTCATTTTTTCATGAAACTGTTGTTGGCAAAAAATCTTCAGAATTCTTTTTTTTAAATTGCATTTAAACTATTGCAATAACAGATATTCATCAGATACCTTCTATGTGCCAGGCATGGATCTGTAGGTTTCAGAGATGAACAGAAACAGATCAAAAGCATCTTATTATTATTTCCAGTCACATCTTTATTGGGCTGAACTGATAACCCCCAATTGTATTATTAAAATTCAATTACCTAAAAAGATAAGTACATATTAGATAAAATAATTCCTTGTGCAAATAAATTTAGAGGTCACAGAATTAAAATAAGTTCAGTGTCTCAACTTCAGGACATCACAGAACTTTGGTAGTGAATCATTCTGGGGACAAGTTTGTTTCCTTCCTTCCTTCCATCCTTCCACCCTTCCTTCTTTGGAGGTACTGGGGATTGAACCCAGGGGTATTTTGCCTCTGAGCTACACCCTCAACCCCTTTTTAAAATTTTTATTTTGAAACAGAGTCTCATTAAGTGGCCTCCAACTTGCAGATCCTCCTGTCTCAGCCTCCCAAATACTGGGATTTCAGGTGTGCGCCACCATACCTGGCTGCAAAATGTGTTCTTTACATATATTTGGGCCCAGAATCTTTCTGTCAAGGATCATCTCTAGTGTTCTGCAGGCTAATATTATAATTCCTATGACTACCACTACAGAAAACAACTAAGGTGTCTGGAGAGCTCAAAATAGCAGACAGGAAACTTACCCCAAACCCCCTCAGCACTCCCCTTACAGAGTTGGCTCAGAGTCCAACAGCCATATCGGCCATCTCTTGGCCTGAATGTTTCCTCTGGTATCCATGCCTAATAACTACAGGCAGAGTAACCTGGAAGTGGAGAGTGTTAACACTCTTTGGGAGCAAACCTTGACCAATGATTGATGGGCTTTGGTACATAAATCTGTTCCCTATGGGGGAGAGCTGACTCAGGTGTTTGTTCTCTACAGATGCTGGAATTTTCTGAGTGAGTTGAAGTTCCAGTTGCTTGTGCTGGTGATTTGTTAGGTAATGCATCTTTTATTGTCCATTTCTCTTTCCCTTTTCACTTCTTTGCTTTCTTCTCTTGGTATTTCCTACACCACCCAGACAATCTATCCACCTTGCAACACTTGAATGTTTTGGGGGGGGGGCACAACCAAGACTCTTACTCTGAGTCAGACAAAAAGTGGAGCAAGCCAGGCATGGTGATACATGCCTGTAATCCCAGTACTTGGGAGGCTGAGACAGGAGAATCTCAGGTTTGAGGCCAGCCTCAAAAACTTAGCAATACCCTCAGCAATCTAGCAAGACTCTGTTTTCAAATAAAACATAAAATAGGGCTTGGGATTTAGTTCAGAGGTAGAATGCCCCTGGATTCAATCCCCAGGACAAACAAAAAGGAAATGCAGAATCTCAGACTCCACCCCAGGTCTACTTAATTGGAGTCTGTTTTGCATACACAGGTGCTCTGAATGCACTTTAAAGTTGAAAAACTCTGAGTTAGAACATGAGAATGCACGCAGACAGATAATTTTAGTGCAATTTGATCCAACCTAAAAGATCAATCTTAAAAGGGGTTTACTACCAATCTCTTATGTTGATTCAGACTTTCACTAATGAGCAAAAGATATAGAAACTAGGAAAGGCACAATTTGGACACTTTCTCTGTCACACTGGGGGGAAGTGAACTGGAACACTTCAATTTTATGTCAATTCAGTGCAGTCCTCAGCTCTGTAGTGGAGATCCACAAAAGGACCACCTTAGGGAGAATAATTCAGGATGATAGCATGGAGATGATATCAGTGGATAATCTATTGGCCTGGGCTTCCTGATGTAAGCTTTCTAATAAGCAGGGTGTTAATTACTTCAAGTGCAATTATAGGCTTTTACCCTTTCTCTAACTTCATTAGCAAGAGATGGAGGAGAGAGAGAGTTTCAGAAGGGGAGGGAAGGATTTAAGGACAGCGTGTGTATTAATTATCCACCTTTGCCTCATTTCTTGGGTAAAACCCATCATCATCACAAATGACTCCAATGAATTATGAGTCAGAGGCCACCTGCCTCCTCACCCCATCCCAACTTTGCCCCTCCCCCAGCCATGCCATCTGAAAATCAGGAGCATGAAGAAAGGGCCACTTCTCCAAGTAGCTCAATGTCCAGGCCACAAAATTTTGTCAGGTCAAGGAAACATGGCAGCTTTTCGACCACTAGCTTTTTCTTTGTTTTTTTTTTTAAAATACTTTTATTGGTACACTGAAACTATATTTCATGAGGTTCAAAGTGATACAGATACACAGGTACACAGGACTTGGTGTGTTTACCTCCATATCCCATCCATACCCCATATGTATGGAGACCCTTCCCGAGACACAGCAGTGAGACCTTCTTATATGAAGACAGCATTATTTTAACTGTTTCCTTTGCTGAGCAGAAGCTTTTTAATTTGATGCCATCCAATTTATGGATTCTTGGTTTTATTTCTGGAGTTTGGGGGGTCTTGTTGAGGAATTCTCTACCAGCACCAACCACTGCCTTTGGTGGGCTGTAACTTGCCTAGGGTGAGTCTGGCAACCAATAATGAGCAGTCCATAGCACAAAAGGGGATGGTGGGAATTCCCTAAACATTTTTAAATGAGGCAGATAAGTGTTTTTATTATTACTAGCTATAGGTCACACGACTCTTAAAGAGTCCTAACAGAGAGTGTTTTTAGAATCCCTCTTATGTGACAGCTACTGCTCCCAAGTGGCTTATGTGTACGGACTCACTTTATCATGGTAGCCCTGTAAAGTGTTATCCTATGTCCATGTGTGGGTGAAAAATTTGAGGTACAGAGAAGATATTAGGTCACTAAGTCTGAAATCAAAAATTGCCAAATTTGGTGGCTTAGAAGAACAGAAATTGTTCTTCTAAGAAATTGTTCTCTCTGGGCTCTGGAGGTCCGATGTCTGAAATCGAGGTGTTGGCAGGGCTGCACCCTTCAGAGGCCATAGGAGAGATTCTGAATCTTGTCTCTTCTGGCTTCTGGTGGCTGCTGTGCTCCTCTGCTTGCAACTGCATCATTACACCTGCAGCTTCACATGGCCTTTTCCTCTTCTGTCTGTGTCCCTCCTCTGTGTGTTTCTTTTAGGGACACTTACTACTGGATTTGGGACCCACCTGGTTAATCCAGAATGATCTCCTCCTCTTGAGATTTTTCACTTGGATGTGTAAAGATTCTTTCCAAATAAGGTCACATCTACAAGTTTTGGTGGACACGTCTTTAGCTGAGTCACACTGCATAACAGAAAGGCTAGGTAGCTTGCTCAGGCTTCCATAGTCAGGAAGTCCCAGACCTGAGATTTGAAGCTAGACCACTTGGCTCCAGAGTCCATGCTCTTACTGCTAGACCCTCCTGCCTCCTGTTATGGTTAGATATAGATGGCCCTTGAAGAACTCTTGAGTCAATGTTCAGAGTTGATGCAATTAAACCAGGATGTTTGTCATCTTGTCAGTGGACAAATCCATTGTAATGGATTTACTGGGCGGTCACCTAGGCAGGTGGGGTGTGGCTGGATAAGGTGGGTTCCTGGGGTGTGGTCTTAAGGACTGTGCTTTTGTCTTTAAATCCCCTTGCTTGCTGGCTCTCTCTTGCTTCTGGCCTTTATGGCATGAGAGCAGAGCCCTTGCTCTTTCCCTCTCTCTGCTTCCTGCCGCCATGCTCTGATCTCTGTGGACCTGGCCTGACATGGACTGAACCCCAAATCTCAAAAAAAGTGAGCAAATAAATCTTCCGTCCTCTAAGTTGTGTGGTCAGTTGTTTCGGATTATATCAGTGAGAATATAGACTGAGACATCTCCCATAAATGACAGAAGTAGGACTTGATCCAGGATGGGGGCTTCACCCTACTAGATGTGCAAAGTGATTCACACTCATTTGGTGGCCTCAGGAAGCTTTCCAAGCAGGGAAGTTTTCTCTCTCAAGAGACACTGCCAAGCCACCAAACTGAATGCCTAGCTTCACTCTTGCTATGTAACTAGAGCAAGAATTATACATGAGGCTCTGAATGCTGGCCCTGGTATGGGACTTTGGGCCTCTGAATCTTTGTTTATGTCGGTTTCTGTTTCATTGAGATGGTGCAAATATTATCTACTAATTTGGTTAACTGTGTGCATTATGAGTATTAATGAAATGCCAGTACCAGGCATATACAGGTGCTTAGGAAATTCTGCTTTCTGTAGTCAATCAATTTCCACTTAGAGATCATTATGATTATCTATTGTCTTGGACTGGAGTTCTGGCTGTGGAAGGGAAGCTGAGATAATAGGGATATGTAAGACACTGAGTTGATGGGGCTTCATGATTGACTGATGGGCAGGGGCAGAGACTGGGATGCATAAGGAAAGGCACCCAGATTTCAGGCCTCTGGAATCTGGGTGGGTAAATGTGCCACTCATTGAATGGGACACCCTGCAGGAGGGGCAGATGGAGGGTTCTTGGTTTTGAGCTGTCAAATTTGAGATTTGACTTGGATATATAAATTATTCAAATGGGGTTAGTATCTAGATAAGGTTAGGAGAATCCTGACCTGGGGGTCTCGAATGCATGGGCAGTGAGTAAACAGGTAGAGGAAGGCAGGGAGAACATAAGGGAAAAGAAGGAGGTCTGAGAGAGAGAGAGGCTGAGACCCACAGCGACGTCTCCTTGTCTCTCTACCCTCAACCTCTGAATTAACAGGGGGCACCTCTCAGAACCATGAGGTGACTGAGGGTGACAGTCATGTGACCTCCCTGCTTAGCTGGGACTAGAGACGGCTCTGTGGGGGGACATCCAATTCAGAGCAGGGGCTGTCTTCTTGTTCGTGTGGGATAGATACTTCAGAAGAAACAGTGAAAAGTTGGAGGTGTTGCTGAGGTAGAAGGAGAGAGAGTACCTCTGTGTGTGAGTACTGCCCAAGGCTTGTGGGGTAACCTGTCACAGCATTTTATCTGGGTATTTAGCAATTTCTATCAATGGCCTTAAAACATATATCCACATAGTCCTCTGTTAATTTATTCTAAAAAATAAATCTGTGTCCAGAGGCAGAAAGGTATATATAGTATCATACTTA
This sequence comes from Graphiurus murinus, assembly GCA_004027655.1. Lineage (NCBI taxonomy): Eukaryota > Metazoa > Chordata > Mammalia > Rodentia > Gliridae > Graphiurus > Graphiurus murinus. The sequence goes on from PVLC010005672.1 coordinate 12,284, forward strand.
TAGAAATGTTGTTGATAATTCTAGAAAACTGGAAACAGCCTTACTGTCCATGATAAAGGACACATTACATGAATTTTGCAAGTGTGGAATGCTATGTAGTCCTTAAAACAAATGACATAAAAGTATATGTGTTAACATTGAAAGATGTTCACTATAAATTAATTTTTTCTTATTATTTTTTGGTGCTGGGGATTGAATCCAAGGGCATTCTACCTCCAAGCTACACCCCTCCAGCCCTTTTTATTTTTTATTTTGAAACAGAGTATCACTAAGTTGCTGAGGGTCTTGTTAAATTGCTGAGGCTGGCCTTGAACCTGTGATCCTCCTGTCTCAGCTTCTCTGAGATTACAGGCACAGTCCACCATGTACAGTTTAGATATTTGTATTTCTTAAAAAAAACAACAAAAGCATATATATATATATATATATATATATATATATATATGACCAAATATCTGATCAAAAGAACTATATACATAAGTATCACAGAAAAATATGATGTAATATGATGTAAGAATATGAACCTGAATATTTAGTAGTTATCTCTCAGTGGTGGGATGAAGGGCCATTTTTTAAATCTTTCTATTTCTGAATAGTTTTTGTAAAGAGCCTGTATTACCTACACATATAGAAAAAAACAATAAAGTCATTTACTACAAATAATGCAACAAAGGGATGGAAAATATTGCTTGGCTTAAACTGACATCATATGGAAGAAGTTCCTGGGTGCTTGGAGGAAGAGCCTGGGTCGTATCCTGTGCAGTGTCTAACAGAGCTAAAGGAAGGTCTCTGGGGCAAGAGACTATCATTCCAATATCTAGTGAGCCTAAGGATCTGAGGTTTTAAACGCACATCCCGTGGACCCACAGATGATGCAGGCTTACAGATACTGCTTCCCCATGATCAGATGTTCTCTGGATCTTGTGTTAGAAGTGCTAGCAAAGAAAGTCAGGTTTGATGGTGCATGCCTGTAATTCTAGCACTTGGAAGGCTGAGGCAGGAGGATTGCAGGTTGGAGGCCAGCCTCAGCAATGTAGTGAGATCCTCAACAACTTAGATCATGTTTTAAATTTAAAACACACACACACACACACATACACACACACACACACACACACACACACACACACACACACACACATATATATATATATATATATATATATATATATATATATATATATATGGCTGAAGGCATAGCTTAGCTTAATGGTAGAATACCACTGAGTTCAATCCCTAGTACCAAAAAAAGAAAAAAGAAAGTACTGGCAAGGAAGCTGTTTTAGACTGGCCAAGGCACAGGATTACTTAGTTGTGGCAATGTAGATGTTGTCTAAGAGTCAGAAGGCCTGGGTTTAACTCACAGCTCCTCTACTTGAAAATAGTGTGCACCCATGAAACTTGAAGCAAGCTACTTCAAGATTTAAGCACTTAGCAGAAGAACTAGGGTGTGATGGCACTTGCCCCCGGGGGTTTCTTGCAGATTAAAGGAGATCATTGGTGCAAAGCTTTCAGCAGAGTGCTAGGCAGTAGTATTGCCTTCTCATTATTAGTGTTAGCAGTCAATAAATGCATTGTTCGCCAAGTGGACAAATGCAGGAATACTTATCAGCTTTCATAGTATTGCTATCCTTAATGGCTCTCTGAACAAAATAGATTCATGCTACAGGAAGAACAGGGCTTAATTACTGTGAGCTGCTTAGACTCTTTGGTCCAGGAGGATTTCAGATATAAATATCCACAAATGGGGCATCTGTTTGCAGATGGGTGCCGCAGATCCCACGGAGCTGGGAGAAAGATTTGTTTAGATATAGATGTCAATTTATCTGCTTGTGGGGAAGGACAAGGACGCTTCATGCCTGGCTTCTATAAGCTGTTTCACCCTGATAACATTGAAGGAGAGTTGCTATGCCACTGTTTATGTTGGAGAGGGCTGCAGGTGGCACCGCAGTGAGCGGCATGGTTTGATGGGAAAGTGGGTGTTGAAATCAGATCAGCTTGGGCTTGGACTTCACCTTCATGACTTGCTGGCAGCATGACGTGGTGTGGACTCCTTGGACTCTCGGAGTTGACTTTCTAATCAAGTGGAAACGAGAGCTGCCTCATTGGACACAGTATCTGGGAGGCAACAAGTCCCCCTGAAAATCAATCTCCTCTTTTTACCTGACCACTTAGATGGAAGTCAGTGGGAAGACATGGGGGGATCTGCAAGGCATCATTTTCTTATTAAGCCTATGAAGCAGAAGCCCAGAGGGAGTGCAGCTCAGGGACTAAAGAAGAACCATTGAGTGCTCTGTGAATCCAAATGCCTGGTGTTGAATTTTTGCTACACCACTCTGGAGGCTGGTAATCTTGGCCTAGTGATGCTGCTCCTGATGCTGCTGTCATTGATGGCGCTGAGCTCACAAATGTCTGACCTGTGATCAGAGCTTAGTAAATGTTAACAATGAAAGTGAATTCATTATCACAAAGTGACCATAAAATACGTTGTCCAAATTGGTACATCTTTTGTGTGTGTGTGTGTGTGTGTGTGTGTGTGTGTGTGTGTGTGTGTATGTGTGTGTGTGTGTGTGTGTGTGTGTGTGTATGTTTTACTGGGCATTGAACCCAGGAGCATTCTACCTCAGAGCTATTTTTTATTCCTATTTCCCAGTCCTATTTTTTATTCTTTATTTTGAAACAGGGTCTCACTAAGTTGCATAGAGCCTCACTAAGTAGCTGAGGCTGGTCACGAATCCTGATCTTCTGATCTCAGCCTCCCAAGTACTGGGATTACAAGCGTGCACCACCATGCCAGGCTTAAATTGGGACATCTTGAAAATGCAAGGAGATGATACTAATAGTTGAACCAAGATAAGGAGTGTAAATCAGGGTGGCCTGAGCACACTGAGCCATAGGTTGTCCTAATGTTACCAGGACACCCCATATGACAGAGTGAAGTCATGCTCCTTGGACTTGGAGGTGTGTAAGCAGAGACCAAGAGCACCAGAGAGCAGTAGAGACTCCTGCACCGGTTGCTTTTGCCTTGTTCTCAATTCTGAGTTTTCTTTCTTTCTTTTTTTTAATGTGCTTTTATTGGTGCATTGTGGTCTCACATCATAATGTAAATAATGTTGACAATGGCATACATGTACACAGCACTTGGTGCCCCCCACATCCCCATCTCCCCCCTTCCTTTACAGAGTACTGAGATTGACATTGGTATTTTCACATATGTACACATACTGGAAATTCTGAGTTTCGCTGAATCCACTGGGGCCCTGCCAGCAAGTTCACTGCTAGACCAGTTTTCCTGGCTTGAATCTTAGGGGAGAGGGAGAGGTTTGGAGGACTTCTGCTCCTTTGTTTCTGGTGACTGATTAAGGAGAAGGCACTGACCTGAGCCCCCTGGTGGGTGGAGGCCAAGGAAGAGGGAGTGAGGCTCAGTAACCTGCATGCTGGGGCCCTGCCCCCAGCTGGGACTCAGAAGTGTGCACCTGTGCTGACCTACGCTGGTGTGCAGAGAAGCCCCAGAGACCCACATCCCATCCCAAACAAAGTTAATTAATTCATAACCGGCCTCATTTTGTCCTTGGATCTCAAACAAAGACTCGTGGGAATGACAGTGCAAACCAAGCAGTTATTGTTTTTCGCCACCTAAACTTTATTAGGTTAATTCAAAATACAAATCTTCTCTCTCTCTCCAATTAGGCTTCAACTGGAGGTTCTAGGCTTTGGGGGAAATCTCAGAAGTCTGCTTTGTAGATTCAGTGGTTCTTCCCTAAAGCATTTGTTATTAGTGCTCTAAGTCCTTCCAGGTCTCTTCTGTAATCAAAGGCAGTATCACCAAGATGAATCAGGCCGTGCCCACACTCCCTGTGAGCAAAGAGGTGGGGGACGGAGGCTTTACCTGAAATATCTGCAAAATTCTTTTTCTAATACCTCACTCTAAAGGACTCCTCACAAATTTTTGAGATTGGAATTTCTTGCTGGTTTTACAGGTCCAAAAGTTGTTTAAGAATCTATACAATGGGATCAGGCACAGTGACATATGCCTATGATCCCAGTACTTGGAAGGCTGAGACAGGAGGATTGCAGGTTTGAGGCCAATCTGGGCAATTTAGGGGAGACCTTCAGCAACTTAGTGAAACCTTGTTTCAAAAAAATAAAAAAATAAAGTAAAATTAAAAGGGCTGGGGGTGTAATCAGATGTAGAATGCACCTGGGTTTCATCTACTGTAAAAATAATGTATATAATGGTATATGCCTTACTCCTTTGCTTAGAAATCAGCATGCAGGCATTAGTATGATATTTTTACTAACATTTTCTTTTCTGATTACAGAAAATTCTTGTTTAGAGAGAAACATGGAAATACACAGAGAATGTAATCTTACGACTATGTTTTATATTCAAAACATTTGTGATTATCAGCAACTAAATTTCATACACTGCCTATGGAAATCCAGACATCTTCACAAGTTTTGAGACAACTGTAGTGAACTTTGTAAATAGTTTCAAAATCTATTTTCAGTAAATAAAAAGATTTGGTAGGGAATGGGTTCCGGGGGAAATGTGTGGTGTGGTGAATAGACTTTTTGCTTATTGAACTTCAGCAGGTTGGCTCTTTGTCATACAGATATAATTCTGTTCAATGGTGCTGTAGTGTCTGATGCTTCAGGGTTGGGACAAGTACAGGATATTTTTTGCCTAAGGCATCTAGGATGCTAATAATTGAGAAGGTGCAGCCAGACAGTGCCTACAGAGGAAAGGCGAGGGCTGAATGTTGGGTAGAGTGTGTGTAAACACCGTGGAGACTGACCAGGACCCAGATGGAGTGTATAGCCAGTGGCTCTCAGTGGAGTGGAGTTGGGAAATATGGAAGTAGGGGGCAGGGTGGAGGTCTTCCACAGTTGCCTGGAAACTCAGGTGCCATGTGTGTGTCTCCTTGCATGGCTAGGGTGGGCTGGGGACCCAGGTCCCTGCAGAATTTCTTTTCAGCACTGCAAATGGCCATTCAGTTTCAGCTCTATCACCATCCTCCCCTGACCCAATATGAGGCTGAGAGAGGTATTGCACTGCTGTGAGGGTACATGAAACAGGGCCTAGACACACGGGCTCATATTAAAAGCTATGGAATATATCTTTTTACAACTATCTTTGAAATTACATGGGCACAAGGCTTGTTTTTTCCTGTGGAGGGAGGAAGGGATGCTGAGGCAGGTCTATACCACCTGCGACTGAGTGACATCTATTACATAGCACAAGGGAGATGCTAAGTACCCCCTGATTCTGGGTCACAGGTGAGATGGGAAGAAATGGGTATGGTTGTGTTTATGGCTGAGAGCCTCTTGGAAATGAATGGGAAGGCAGGAAAGGATGCTTTATTTCAGAAAGGTGAAAGCAAGAGATGACTAAATGGAACTTAGGGATGAATTCATCCTCGGCCTTCCCTCTGCCAGATCACAGAGAGGTTAAGCAAACTGCCCAAGGCCACACAGGGAGTCGGTGGCAGATCTAAGCTATAGAACTTATGACTCTACTTCAGGACACCCTAAAGGAGATTTAAGGATAAAAAGGCAGGACTCCAGATAAAGCAGATAGATTTTTCTAGTATCTTAATTTCAGACCAATACTTGTCTGACCAAGATAGCAAAGAAAAATGGCAGGTATTCATTTTTCAACTGGGAGCTTGCCCACCTATCACCATCCTGTTGAAACCCGACTTGTCTAGGAGCAGAACAGTCAGGAGCAGAAAGCAGTGCTTCTTCCTGGGATCCAGGATCCCTCAAGGGCTGGGATGATGTGGTTTACTGATGACATGTGGCTATGGCTGGCAGAAATTCTGCAAAGCAAGGGAAAGGCTTGCATCTGAGACACAAAAGGGAAGTGAGCTTCCTGCTCTAATGGGTCACTTTGGCTCTCCTGGGTCATCAGTGTTAAGCCTTGAGGGTATGTGATGTTATACCACAGGATGCCAGCCTGTGGAATCATCCTGTGGGCCTTACATTGAGCTTGGATGGCATCCTTGGCACCGTCAAACCCCCAGTATCCACTTATCAGGGCCTTCCCAACCTGAGACCAAATTCCCATGGATTGTGATGGCATGCAGCCCGCCAGTCCTTTCAGGTACCCACAGGTGAATCCTAATATCCCTCTGTGTCAGGAAAGAAACTGGCAGTCTTGATAATAGGTCCACCTGAGACAGCAGTCTGGGTAATAGGTCCACTGAATGACATTAGTGGAAGGGAAAAGCAAACAGAGGCAACCAAGATCTCTCTCATGATATTGACCCCCAAAATAAAATACCTAGGAATAAACCTAACCAAGGAGGTAAAAGACCTCTACAAGGAAAATTATAAAACATTGAAGAAAGAAATCGAGGAAGACCTTAGAAGATGGAAAGATCTCTCATGCTCTTGAATAGGCAGAATAAATATCATCAAAATGGCCATTCTTCCAAAAGTGATCTTCCAAAAAGATTCAATGTGAAACCCATTAAATTACCAAGATAATTCTTCACAGACATAGAAAAATCAGTCCTTAAATTCAATTGGAACAACAAAAAGCCCAGGATAGTCAAAGTAGTTCTTAGCAACAAGAACCATGCAGGAGGTATCACAATACCTGACTTCAAACTCTACTACAAAGCCATAGTAATAAAAACAGCATAGTATTGGCACAAAAACAGACACATAGACCAATGGAGCAGAATAGAAGACTCAAAAAAAATCTGCACACTTATAGTCGATTGATTTTTGACAAAGGGGCCAAAAACATACACTGGAAAAAAAGTAGTCTCTTCAACAAATGATGCTGGAAAAGCTGGTTAACCATATCCAGGAAAATGGGAATAAACCCCACTTTCTCACCCTGCACAAGTATCAATTCAAGATGTATCAAAGACCTGAAATTCATGCCAGAGACCTTGCAGCTACTTGAAGAGGGCATAGGTCCAACACTTCAACACATAGGCACAGGTAAAAACTTTTTCAACATGACCCCAAAGAAACAAGAAACTCAAAGGAAGATCAATACATGGGATTGCACTAAACTGAAGAGTTTCTATGTAGCAAAGAAATGTATCAAGAACCTCAACAGAGAGCCAATAGAATGGTAGAAAAATTTTACCAACTACTCCTCCGATACAAGACTAATATCCAGAATATACAAAGAAGTCAACAAATTTACCACTAAGAAAACAATCCAATCCAAAAAAATGGGCAAGTGAACTAAACAGACACTTCACAAAAGAAGAAATACAAATGGCTAATAAATGTATGAGGAAATGTTCACCATCATTAGCAATCAGAGAGATGCAAATCAAAACTACCTTGAGATTTCACCTAACCCCAATTAGAATGGTAATAATTAAAAACAAACAACAACAAATGCTGGAGAGGGGTGGAGAAGTGGGAACTCTAAAACATTGTTGGTGGGACTGCAGATTAGTACAACCACTTTGGAAAACAGTATGGAAGATACTCAGATGAATGGGAATGAACCTACCATATGATCCAGCAAAAGAATGGAAACCAAGCTACCAGATTAATGCATGTGTATCTATGTTTATAGCTGCACAATTTACAGTTTCCAAATAAAGAACAAAATCATGTCATTTGCAGGGAAATGGAGGGACCTGGAAAACATTGTGTTAAGTGAGATCAGTCAGTCACAAAAAGTAAAGAATCAGATGCTCTCCCTAATTTGTGGAAGCTAGGGAGAAAGTGAGTCACAGGAGGGACTCTAGATGAAGAAGGAGAAGGAGAAACCCTAGATGAGCAAGGTAAGGGGGGGAGGGGTAAACACCCTAATGCACATGATGTGCATTCACAAACATATCAAAGTCAATCACTAAGGTGAACATGAGAAGGGGGGCGGGAGGGAATGGGGTGGGAATCAGGGAAGAGTTAAATGAGACCTGTGTGCATGTATGTCTCTACCAGTTTGTACCTCACAACAATGTATGAATACAATACACCAATTAAAGAAAAGGCAGATTCAGTATTCAAACCTTTAGGGAAGATAACCAAAGACATTTCTCTGTAGGAGAACTTATGGGTTGCTTCTCTTATCTCTGTATAAAAAACAATTTTTTTCTTTTTTTGCGGTACTGGGGATTGAACTCAGGGGCATTCTACCTCCGAGCTATACCCCCAGCCCTATTTTTTATTCTTTATTTTGAAACCGAGTCTCACTAAGTTGCAGAGTGCCTCACTAGGTAGCTGAGGCTGGCCGCGAGACCTCCAGTCTCAGCCTCCCGAATGCTGGGATTACAAGCGTGCGCCACCACGCCCGGCTTAAAAAACAAATTTAAAGGAAAAAAATCCCACTAAAATACTAGCAAGGTTAACTGCAACTTGGCTTTGCATTAATAGATGCTATGCACACTGGAATTCTACTCAGCTGTAAAGAACAAAATTATGTCATTTACAGGAACATGGATGGAACTAGAGAATATTACCCTAGCGAGATCAGCCAGTCCCAGAAACTGAAGGGTTGTATGTTTTCTTTCATATGTGGAAGCTGGAGAGAAATTGAGAAACAAAAAGGACTTCAGGTAAAGGATGAGACACTCCAGTGGAACAGTAGAAAAAGATGAGGGAAGGGAGAGGGAGGTGAGAAAGGAGACTTGATAAAAGAAACAGTTCAAATAATGCTACACACATACATATGAAATTATCAATACCAATCCCAATAACATACATATATGAAATTATCAGTACCAATCTCAATAACATGTATGGGAATGTGGAGGGAGGCGGAACACATGTATATTTCTATCACTCTAAAACTTGTATCATTACAAAACACCAATAAAATTTGTAAAATAATTTAAAAAAATAGATGCCGCTTTACGACTTAGACTAGTTAGTGATAAGCTATAGGAATAAATTGAAAAGATCACAGAAGGCTTTGGAGTTAAATATCTGTGTTCAGGCCCCCAGTTCTGCTATTTTCTAGCTATGTGATCTCAGGAAACTCACCCCTCTTATTCAGTTTTAGTTGCCTTAGCTGGAACATGGTAATCATGGTAGCACCTACCTCCCAGGATGTTGTGCTAATTGCACGAAGTGAGGTAGATCAACCACTTTGCCCAACACCTGGTAAATAAAATCGCCTAGGAAAAGCTGTTGTTTTTAATTATTTACAGCTCAGTGTCCACTGTCTTTGGTGGATGAAGAAGTGTGAAGATACAGGAGACTGTGAAGGCAGCACAGGAATGGCTGGCTCGCTCTTGTCGCATGTCTGCTTGGCATGCCCTCTGTTGGGTACAGGAGAAGAAGGGCTTAGCCGCTGCTTCCTTGTAGGCTGTAGAAACCCCTGGATGGTCTCTAAGCTCATGCAGTAGGAGCACACAGCTTTGAGAACATTCTGTGTCCAGGGGCTCCCCCATCCCTGTCCATCTGCCGAGAAAGTGCAGCTTTGCTTTGAATCCTCTCCAAGGACGTGAACCTTTCTCTGCTTCATTTGGCATTCTTGCTCAGTGTGAAGCCACTCGCTGTGCCTGTGCCCAGCTTCACGGCCAGTGCCAGCCTCTAGCATGCTGAGAGCTGCTATTTCCCTTTCTGATGCCAAGAAGCCTGCTGCTCCCCGGGACAGAGGAGAACGTGGCGACTCAGATGGACAGCGCCAGCCCCTGGAAGCGCCTGGAGGAGCCGGGCTCTGGGGACCTGACTCCCTCCCTGAGTGGTGGTTTGGGGGAATTCACTCTATCTTTCCTTTAGGGCCTTGGATGTGCTAAGAGGAAGACTGGAATCCCTGCCTGAATTATTTCACAGATCTGATGTAGAGCCCTTTTTCACATACAAATAGTTCGAGGAGAGTAACTAGTAGAACTCTCAGGAGCACGCACATACACTTTGAATCCTCTGACGAAGTAAAATCCTTAGCAAACTGACAAGTTCGGTTTTACTGATTGTCGGGGACACGGTGTCCCTCATAATGCTTCTACCTTCACTCTGAAAACAACGCTGGCTCTTCTTATCATCTTAATAACAGCTGCTATACAATAATGCCCAGGGGCACTCTTCATGCCAGGGACTCTGCCAAGCACTTTACACGCATCATCCCACTCCATCCTCACAAAAAATTCTTTGAGGTCAGTGCTATTATTATCTCCATTTTTCAAATGAAGAAACTGAGGCTTACATAGCAGCAGGAATGTGCCTCTGGACAAACAGTTTGAGAGCACTGAGCTGGGAGTCAACTCCAGGCTATTAGGCTTCACAGTGTATTGAACACTTGAGCATTATCAAACCTGGCCCTGCCACTCCCAGAGGTGTCCAAAATGTCCTGCACCCAGCTGTCCCTTGTCTACCTAAACGATATATAGGAAGACTCTTCTTTGACCATGGCAGTGATAAAGAAGGAAAAATGCTGATGGTCTTTCTTTTTGCTTGCTCATATGAGAGAGAGAGAATAGAAACTTAGGGAAAAGAGACAAATTCCCACTTACACCAAAGTGTCACAACCCAGGAAGGGTAAGGGAGTCTGTTGCCCTTCCCAAAGCTCCCAGCACGAACACATTGGCCTGGTGTGTTGGTGTGTTACTTTACACATGGAAAACACTCAACAAATTTCTGTCGTTGCTGTTGATTTAAAGATAACAGCACATTCACACTCTTATCTGAAAATGGAGATGGAATTAGCCACTCAACGATTTCTTAAAAATCTTTTGTTTCTATATGTCATGTCCAATAGATTTCCTTAGAGAAATAAAAAGAGAACAGTTTCTTTTATCAATAGAATGGCATCTGTGTTCATGCTTCCCACTATTGCCTATGGAGATCTCAGATCCTAAATCCACACTGTCTACTTGAGATCTGTGTGGACAGTGGCCAATTTGCAGTCTCCTCTGATTTTTCCACAAGCATTTTGAGCTTAACTAACAGGCAGGCATCAATTCTGTCCCACACCCCCTCCTCAGCATGATTTCTTTTAAGGACAGCCAAAGTGTTCCTTCAGTTACCTAAGCCAGACACCTGCAAGTACCTCTTTCCTTACCTAGTCTTCCAGGCTTGGTGTTGTGCTCTTGGGCAGACTAGACTCTCCTCTGGGGATCCCCATCTTAGCTTCCATCACTGCTACTCCTCAGCCCTTTCCTATTATTGCAGACATTTTTTAGGTGGCTTCCCTGCCTTACACCCACCCTCTCCCATCCACCCTTCATGAGAAGGCCAAAGTCCTTTTGCTAACCCACACATCCAACCTGGTCCTTCCCCTGGTTATCTGGACCTCACTGCATCAAGTCTAACTCCTCAAACTTCAAAGAAAAGCACTTGAACACCTCATGGTTGGTCTTCTCCTTTCCTGTCTGACATCTTCTATCACTGCCCACCTCGCTGGACCAGCCACCATGCTGAGTCACTTATGAGGTCCCTGCCATCCCTCTCATGCTGAGGTGTCTTTGTGTGTACCAGTTTTGTTGCCCAGAAAGTCCTATTTCTTTTCTCTGCTGGTGGATTTCTAATCACGACTAGAGATTCAAGTCCAAGTTGTCTCTCTTGTAAGACCTCCCTGATTCCTTCTAGGGGGAGGTTAATCTTTCCCCCAGAGCTCCTGGAATGCATTTCTGTTGTAGCACTTAGTAACATGTACTTTATTTATTTGCAGGGTTGTGTCTCCCAGCTGCTTAGCAGCTTCTCTGGGGGCAGATCTTTTTCATCTGTCTCTAGTACCTAGCACAGTACCTGGCATATCCAGGACACTCGATATGTTTCATTCATTCATTTACTCATCCTTTCAACATACATTTACCATGGTTAAAAAAAAAAGTCACATGCCCTTCCCTAAGCCAGTTACAGTAGCCATAAAAATGGGATATTCTGACCGATTTAAGCTCATTAATATCCAACCAGAAAGTGTTCCACCAATCCACCAACCACATGGAAGACAAAATGAGAGGGTGGTTGCCGATGAGTAGGTACAACATCCAGAGAAGCCAGCACGTCGCCTGGAGGTGGAGCAGTGAGTGTGGCTTTGGAAACTTGGCCAGGTCACAAGAAACACATTTCCTTACTGCTCCTTTGCTTCATCTGAGCCACAACCTTGCAGGAGTTCCCAGCACAGGTATGCTCCCTACTTGTCCTTCCCTAGGTTTCAGCAGAAAGGAGCTCTTGATTAAGAATCAAAAGCTCCTGACTTCTGGTCTTAGCTCTGTCAAGACACTGAATCTTTCTGATCTGTGGTTATTCCAACTATAAAACCAGCACCATGCACCATAGACAAATTATGGAACCAAACCAGGTATCCGTCAACAGATGAATGGATAAAGAAAATGTGGTCTAGACACACGATGGAATTTTACTCAGCTGCAAAGAAGAACAAAGTTGGGTCATTAGCAGGGAAATGGATGGAACTGGAGAATATTATGTTAAGTGAGACCAGCCAGCCTCAGTAAGTCAAGGGTCCCATATTTTCTCCTATGTGGAAGCTAGAGAGAACTTTAGATAAAGGAGGAGAGAGACAAGAATTGGGAGAGGGAGAGAGGAGAAGAAAAAGGAGTATTGAAGAGAGAAACAGTTCAAATAATTATCCATATATGGAGGCATCACTACCAATCTAACATGTATGGGAAGGGAGAGTGGGGTGGGACACAGAAAGAAATGCACCAAGTGCTGTGTGCATGTATGTTTGGATCACTTTGAACCTCACTGTGATGGATAAGCACAGTGCCACCAATAAAAACATATTAAGACGCATGGACAATGGCACTTGTCCTCTCAACGCTTTGTTGGTGGGAGTGCAAACTTGTGCAACCACTGTGGAAAACAGTATGGAGGATCCTCAGACAGATGGGAATGAACCTACCATATGACCCAGTGATTCCACTACTGGGTATATACCCAAAAGAATGGAAACCAAACTATCAGACCGATGCATGTGTATCTATGTTTATAGCGGCTCAATTCACAATAGCCAAACTATGGAAGCAGCCAAGATGTCCATCCACAGATGAATGGATTACAAAACTATGGGATATGTACACAATGGAATTTTACTCAGTCATAAAGAAGAACAAAATCATGTTCTTTGCAGGGAAATGGATACAACTGGAAAACATTATGTTAAGTGAGATTAGCCAGTCACAAAGAGTAAAGAAACATATGTTCTTCCTAATATGCGGATGTTAGGGAGTAGATGGGACATAAGAGGGTCCCCAGATGAAAAAGTAGAGACCCTCGATAGACAAAGAAGTAGACTTAACCGAAGGGAATGGACGGGGTGTGTGTGGAGGGGGAGAACATACTAAGGCACATGATGTACTTACACAATTATATCAAGATCACTCACTGAACTGAACTTGAGAGGGAGGGAGGGCGAGGGAGCAGGGTGGGAATTGGGGATAAGGTCAGATGAGAAATGTGTGCACATTTGTCTTTATCAATTTGTACCTAACAAAAATGTATAAATTCAAAGCACGAATTATTACAATAAAAAAAAAAGAAGGTCAAACGAAATTATCATCGTGGAAACCATTTCACAGCGTCAGAACAGATTTAGGAAGGGCTATTTGCAATCTGGTCCTCGGTGCTCACTTGTAAATGTTCTCCACCTTGGGGGACAAAGAGAATGAGCTGGAGAGCCCAGCTTCCCTTTGCCTATTCCTCTCCAGGCAGCCTGGCCCTGTTTTAGTTCCTCATATGCGGTTTATCAATTGTGAGTTAGCGGAAGGAATGGAAAGTCCCATCCCAGATGGCTTCAACAGTAGGATATTTCACTCTCCCAGATCAAGGAGTACACAGATAGAAAGGGCTCCTGGGGGTAGGTGAGACCGATGCCTCCATATCTTTGGGCTCTGATCTCCCTTAAGGGTTGCTCTCATCCTCGGCTTCATTGTGAGAAGGCGACGGTATTTCCAGGAATCACAGGCAGAGAAAAACCATTTCTTCATGCATGTCTCTAGGCTAGGAACTTTTCAATTAAAAACAAAATCGTGTTTTATTGTTTAGAACTAGACATGGGAGCATCCCTAAAACAATCTCTGGTTGGGGAAGGGCATTTGGGTGGTTGGTAGAGGTTACTTGGGGTTCACTCTTGAGATAGGGGTGGGGAGCTTTTCGACATGGCCATGTGGTAGACAATGATCTGAAAATGACCTCAGTCTGCTGACTGAGAGAGCAGGAGGCTGGGTCCAGGATAGGCAACAAATGGGTGCTGTCAGGGAGTCTGACTGCTATCACCGGGCCCATAACCTGAGTGCATACCGCTGACTTTTGACCACCTGTCTTTTTGTGCTTGAGAACTTCTGCTGCTTTTCAGAGTCTGCTCCACTGCCCAGGTAGTTGGCCAGAAATGCTGAGGGATTCATGTTCCTACCCGAGGAACAGCTCTCCACCCATGACTGCTGAGCCTGTGAACAGTCCTGCTTGTACAAATGCCCTGATTTCCTCATCTCCAGGGCGAGATCACACTCTGGTGTTTGCTTGGTGCTACTTTCCAGAACCTTCCCAGCAGAGGTGAACTCCAGTTGTCGCCATGGGGCTGGCTTGAACACACCCCCTTGCTGGCAGGTGTTTCCTTCACTGCTGTTGACTTCCTAGCTCTGAGTTGACTTCTTGGGGGGAATTCAAAGATGCTTGCATAGAATGTTCCAGAATGCTCAGAGTGTGCATGCTTCCTCTCTCTTCTCACCAGCTCTCCTCTTATCTGCCCTGCAGGCTTCAGCCCAGATGTCCCTCCCCTGGGGAAGCCATCCTTGCCCTCTCCCATCTGAGGCCAGTCTCCCAGTGATCTTGCTCTCTTATTCTATACTTTTTGACCGTGTTTATAATGGCCGAAATTTTATTGTTTGCAGAAATATTTGCTTTCCATCTTAAGTCCAGCTTGACTGTGAGCCTCTTGGGGACAAGGATGATGGTTTTGGCTCTCCATTCTATTGTTGGCACAGTGCCTGGCATGGAGTATAGGGTCCAAGGCTCACTGGCTTTTGGAAAGACGAGTTTTATTAGAGACTAAAGGTGTACACTTGGGGGTCACTCACATAGACCAAATCATTAAACCTTTGGATGAAAAAGACCTTTGATCCACAGAACTCCTACATAGATCTACATTTATTTTGTGACAAAATATACCATTTATCTACAGGAGGAATGCCCATTGTCTAAGGGGGAATTTTGCTGTGGCTCATTTCTACTTATAAAAGATGCCATTCTAATCATCTTTCAGTTTTTAAAAAATAGAAACAGGATTCCACTCCAAATTCACAATTCATTCATCCAAAATCTACCTACTAGGCATTGTACCTAGCAAG
The DNA here is from genome assembly GCA_004027655.1 of Graphiurus murinus. Classification (NCBI taxonomy): domain Eukaryota; kingdom Metazoa; phylum Chordata; class Mammalia; order Rodentia; family Gliridae; genus Graphiurus; species Graphiurus murinus. Next base: position 27,517 of record PVLC010005672.1, read on the forward strand.
ACCCTAGACTTGTCTGCCCTCTACCCTTTTCAAAAGTCATTAGAGACCCTATTTCAAAATAAAAAATAAAATTGGGCTGGAAGTATAACCCAGAGGTAGAATGCCCCTGGGCTCAATCCCAGTGCCACAAACGGACACACAAAAAATAAATTAGTACAATTAGACAACTTCTAATGTGAAAGATTATATACATATATATTATACATATATATATATATATATATATTAAAAAAAAACAAAAGTCATTAGAGAGATGATAGTAATGAAGAATATTCCCCATGCTCAGTTTCTTTTTCTTTTCCTTCCTTTTTAAATTTTTTTTGTGGTACTAGGAATTGAACCCAGAGACATTCTACCTTTGAACTACACCCCCAGCCCAATTTTGATTTGGAAACAGGGTCTCACTAGTTTGACGAGAGTCTCACTACTTGCTGAGGCTGTTCTCCAACCTGTGACCCTCCTGTCTCAGCCTCCCAAGTACTGAGATTACATGTCCTGCCCTATGCTCAATTTCTTTCTGCCTCCCCTGGGATGTATTTCCACATTGGGTTTCTGGCTTGCATTCAAAGAACAAAGAACAACCCTATTAAATCAATCACTGTATTTCCTGGAAAAAGGTAGCTGAGGACACTGTCTATTTTGTCACTCAGCACTCGCATGGGAGACATTTCTTTTAGTGATAAAGTGGCATGAAACAGGGTCAGTACAGACAAATGTCTCTTTGCCATCTCTTTCCCAGCAGACTTCTTCTCACAAATCTCTAATCTAGACTCTTCCGTCAGCAAGGAATGAACCCAGGTATTGTGGGGCTTCAGGCTTAGAGAATTTGGTAGCTCTCTTTTGAGGAAAAAAGAAAATAGAAAGCTCCAAATCTAAAGGTTACACAGACCCTTGGGAGGGTCCCAGAGGACTGAGGGGTTGTGAGAATTCAGCTTCTTTAGTTTCATGGTAAATTAGCGTCTCACCTTGACCTGGCCTCTTCCTGCGCCTTACTCCCGAGGGATGTGTTTGCTCTGGCCTCTGCAGCTTGTTCACATACTTTTTTATGTGAGAGGTCTCCCTCTTTCCTCTTCAATCACTAGCCCATATTTTTTTCAAAGTCTGGTCCCATTGTACCTTCTTTGACTCTACACAGAAGGGAAGCTCTGCCTTCCCTGAAGGCCCACATCAACAGGGATAAAACCCAGGACATTTTGTCCCGAGCCACTCCATCTAAATGCATATATTATGCTTTCCTCAGCTAAATCCCACAGAGACTGATTTTTTGTATTTAGATCCTCGCTCCACACTTACAGTTCTGTGTTTTGTGGGAAGGACAGGTACCACCGAAACACAATGATGGCGTTTGGAGTCATGCTGGCCCAGAATAGCCCAGGATCTGTCACTTACGAGTGTGGGACCTTCAGTAAATCACTACAGCTCTCTGTGTCTGATTTCTCGCTAATTAAGTCAATGTAATAATGATATTGATTTCACATTATTAGGGTTAAATTAAACTATTTATTCATTCTCCAAGTATTCATTTAGCCCCTACCTTGGGCCACTTGGGGCACCAGAGACATGGAATAAATGTGTATGAGAAATCTTCTGTGTGTTGGAAGACGGATATTTGAAATGGGACCCAGGAAGGCTCTAACACACCTGAGTGAGGCCCGGAGCCAGACAGGTAGTGAGTACCCAATAAGTAGTTGTTGAATAAATGACTGACACTGCAAGGACATCCAGAGGACAACATTACTTTGCAAAATAAGTGGGTTCCCACATTTTCTGGGTCAGCCGTACATAAGTATGATGGATAGGACATTGCCTAGAATTCTGCCCAATGCCAGGTGTTGAAGAAAATGAAACCAACAGGAAAAGGAAAGCAAAGACTAGATGAGGGGAGAAAGGAGAAGGAGGAGGACAAAGGGCCCCAAGGAGTCAGGGAGGATGAAGAGGTGTCACTGGCTCACCTGGCCGAGGGTACACTCCATGCCGCCCAGGAAGTCGGCCTCCTTCAGCCCGTTGTGGTTGCCACTGATGTCATGGACCTCAAACCGCAGGCGCTGCACCTCTTCGAAGTAGAAGTCCACGGTGAACAGCTTGGAATACACGGGGTTTATGCAGGTGCGGATCACCTCCGTCCTATCAACCTGCAAGGAGAAAGAGAAAACCTAAGGATGACGACTTTTTATTGTTACCCTTCAAGCAAATTCATCTTGTGTAGTGCCCACTTCTTCTAAACCATAAATGCCCTCCACAAAGTCCCCAGGGCTGGCAATTGTGACAGTCTTTGAGCCAATGAGCCAGACTGCATAGAGGAAAATCTTATCAGACATTGTAAAGAATTCCAAAAGCCAAGCCAGGCGTGGTAGTGCATGCTTGTGATCCCAGTACTTGTGAGGCTGAGACAGGAGGATCTCAGGTTCAAGGACAGCCTCAACAACTTAGTGAGGCAACTTAGCAAGACTCTGTTTCAAAATGAAAAATAAAATAGGGTCGGGGATGTAGCTCAGAGGTAGACTTCTCCTGGGTTCAATTCCTGGTCTCTCTCTCTCTCACACACACACACACACACACACACACACACACACAACACACACACACAGACAGACAGGAAGATCGTAGGTTGAGGCCAGCCTCAGCAACTTAGAGAGACCTGATTTAAATAAATAAGTAAATAAATAAATAAATAGGTAAATGATAGATAGATGATAGATAGATAGATAGATAGATAGATAGATAGATAGATAGATAGAGAAATAAATAGGGCTGGGGATATAGCTTGGAGGTAGAATGCCCTTACCCCAGCACCACAAAAACAAAGAAGAAGCCAAAGTTTCATATTGGAAGATTTAAAGCATGTTCTATTATTAGAGGACAGGGTATGCTGGATCAGTCATTAGCAGCTGCTGAAGCATTGGTGCAGGATGACTGGAGGGCACACACATCTGGGCTCAGCAGGAAACAAATCTGTAATCAATTAGCAATGTCTGATGGGCACAGCAATGGAAAAACCTGAAGGGTGAGTGTCTCATTTCAACCAATTCTAATAGAAGTTTCCTAACTCATGCTCCTCAGCCCAATGAAGAATAAACACCAGAGAAGGGCAGGCAGATATAACTGCCTTCGGTTTCAGGTATGCCCTTTGTCAGGCATATCATCTATACACTCTCATTTCAATTCCTTGGGCCTCTTTCCTCATCAGCAAAAATAGAATGCACAGATTACAGGACAAAAAGCCACTTCCTCCCCTTACCTTCCACGAGCTCTGATTCCCTCCCTTTGTTCCCATCTCCCAGATCCAACCTGCCCCACTTTTTGTCCGACTCTATGATCCAGGAGACTGACCTCTATGATTATGTTTCTGGGGCTCTCTCACTTTCTGGGTTTTGCTTGGCATAAGCCAGAGGGAGGACTTGGCAGGAGATGAGTGGCTGGGAGGACGGAGAGCTGCGGGCACTCCTCTGTGCATGCAGATTCTGCTGGCAGACTCCCTTTCCCTGAGAGCATACTTGCTGGGTCTTGGTAACATAGCCCCTCTCCTCCTCTCTCTTGACCCTTAAGACCAAGAGGTGGTGGTGACGTCCCATTGTTGCTAATCCTCATGTCTCACTTCCTTTTTGAGCTCCTGCAACCCTGCCCATGTCCCTGGGAAGTGTTCTTCTGTAAGCAGCTTAGGGTTAAGTTCTCTAGGTATGCCATATGTTTTCTGCCAGGATCCCTGGCACCAAGGTTCGCTTCCGCTGTATTTGTTACAACTAAAAATACACAAAAATCATTTCTATTCTGGAAAGCCTTAAAGGACCAAAAGATCCTACAGCATGTTCCAACTGGAGATACCCATCTGATATATTCTGTTGACTTTCAAATGCAAACACAGTTTACTGGATATTTCCCAAGTGTCATTTGTTATTACAGACTAGGATGCCTTTCTATTGCTTTCATATGAGTAAGGGAAATAACCTACTAATAAAATAAAGGGGGACAGTCTTTGACCATATCATGCATGTCCATGTTGCCCAGTAAGGAAAATTTAATATTTGCTCTAGCTTCCCCTGACATTCACTCTTTATTTCTCCCTTCCTTCTTTCCCTCCCTCCTTCTCTCCTTCCTTTCTTCCCTTCTTTTCTTTCTTCCTCCATGGTGTTGGGTATTCATACCCAGGGGCATGATACCTCCAAGCTACACTCTCAGCCCAATTTTATTTATTTTTGAAACAGGGTCTTGCTGCATTTCTGAGGGTCTTGCTAAATTGCTGAAGCTGGCTCGAACCTGCAATCCTGTCTCAGCCCACTCCAAGTATTGAGATTATAGGTATGCACCACACAGACAGCTGAATTTATTTTATTTATTTATATTTTTGGGAGTAGGTGGTTGGAACCCAGGGGTGCTCTACCACTGAGCTATATCCCCAGCTCTTTTTATTTATTTAGCACTTGGGTTTGAATGCAGGAACATTCTAGCTCTAAGGTATACCCCCAGTCCTTTTAGTTTTAATTTTGAGACAGGGTCTCACTAAGTTGCTGAGGATCTTACAAAGTTGCTGAGGCTGGCCTTGAACCTGTGATCCTTCTGTCTTAGCCTCCCAAGTACTGGGATCACAGGCCATTGCCATCACACCTGGCTATTTTATTTATCTTTGTATTTTTCTTTCAATGTACCAACATAAAACAGGGCTGCTTCTAAAGCTCTCCCTTTGGAAAAGAAATTAGAATGTATGGCAACCTTGGGCCACATTTCCACACAGCAACAATTGGGAATGGCCCCATTCTGACAGAGCGCCCCCTCTCTAGTTCTTCTACTTCCTTCCAGACCCTTCCCTCCTACTGAACTCCCCCACTGGCCCTTAGAGGCATTTCTGCAATAGCGGGTCCAAATGCATGGAATAATGAGTCACATTACAAGTGATTTAATTATATTCATGTAGTGCCTTTTGATAGAGGTTTTCAAAATAACCTCCCAGGCTGGGTGTGGTGGCACACACTTGTAATCCCAACATTTGGGAGGCTGAGACCAGAGGATCCGGGTTCGAGGCCAGCCTCAGCTACCTAGTGAGGCACTCCGCAACTTAGTGAGACTCGGTTTCAAAATAAAGAATAAAAAAAATGGAGCTGGGGGTATAGCTCGGAGGTAGAATGCCCCTGAGTTCAATCCCCAGTATCGCAATAAATAAATAAATAAATAAATAAATAAATAAATAAATAAATAAATAAGAAATTCAATCAATCTGGGGATGTAGCTTGGCGGTAGAATGCCTCTGGGTTCAATCCTCAGTAAAAAAAAAAAAAAAATTAAAAAAAAATAACCTCCCAGAAGTAAGTTATAGGTGGATCTGACATCCTCAGGACTCAAGATTATCTTCTGTCCCTTCTGTGGCTGGAAGAATAGAGTCTTGGGAAGGTTTAGATGATAAGAAATAGGAGATGGAAATTCTCATCTTTCTGACTCTACTGTAACTACCCCGAGTGACACACATGGGTGTTGTGACCTAATTCTGCCTCTGTTTTTCTAATTTCTTGATTTCCAAATGGCATTCCCACATAGATATAAAGTTCACGTTGGCACACACACACACACACACACACACACACACACACACACACACTCATCTCAGACATGCTATTCAATGTAAGCTACCAGCTTACATTTTCATTTTTGTTTGTTGGTTTTTTGAGGGAAATGGCAAGATAGAAAGAAATTAAGGAATACACATTTGCATAACCAAGATAGGTAATTTCCAAGGATAATTTTGGGCCAGTAAGAACGCCAAGAGTGTAAGTGCTCAGGAAGAGGACAGGGGGATAAGGCGTGTGCTTTTGATGCTGAGTGTATACTAAAAGAGGTTTCAAGATGTTCTGCATTCCCAGTAACTATGGAGATGCAAAATCTCTTTTGGTGGCTGAAGCCAGGTTTCACCTGAGCAACAGAACCTCGGACAGCTCCTGTGTCTCATGGAGAGCTGTCAAGATTGAGATGGTTCTTCACTTAACTGGAGCAATCAGCAGCACTGGAATCAACCAGAAGAGTTTCCTTTAAAGCTCAGAGTCCTATTCCTACCCCCAGGCAATTCTGATTCATGAGTATGGGGCAGGACAGGAATATCAGCCTAGAAGAAATAAGAAGATGTAGGGTGTATCCCTTGTTCTCATGTAAGGTCAAGGTCTGTTAAAGTACACTTTAATTTTGCTGGCCCTCTGTTACCAAGTCTACAAAAAATGTGAAACACATCTCCTCTCTTCCTTAATCATAATGACTGGTATATTCATGTAGCTTTACAGGTTACAGAACATGCTCATATCCACTTTTAAAACTTGACTTTCATAGCAAGCATGTGGTGTAGCTTCATAGCATTTTGCATTTGAGAAAATTCCAGGTCCAGGTACTGGATGTCAGAGCGGGCCTTTGAACTTGTACTTCTGGTCCCCAAAGCATGGGCTACTTTCCTTCATTCATGTTTGCTCGTAAGTATTCCTAGAAAGAAAGGGTGGGGGAACAATGTAGCTGGGTTGTGGTGTCTTGGTGACAGAATGGTTTGTTAAATGCTACTGTGCTTTTAAAATTTTTATCTAAAATATTTTCAGTATAGCCAAGCATGGTGGCACTTGCTTGTAATCCCAGTACTTGGGAGGCTGAGACAGGAGGATCGAAGGTTCATGGCCAGCCTCAGCTACTTAATGAGGCCCTCCACAACTTAGTGAGATCCTGTTTCAAAATAAAGAATAAAAAATAGGACTGGGGATATAGCTCAGAGGTAGAATGCTGCTGGGTTCAATCCCCAGTACCACTATATATATATTTATATATTATTATATATTATATATTACATATTATATTATATATTATTATATATTATATGTTATTATATATTATATATTTATATATTTTATATATTATATTTTTTCAGTGTAACAATAAAGTTTATGATAGCTAATGCTTCCAGAAGGACTGCTATGTCATGAGCATTCATTAAAAAAATATCATTGAGTTATAATGGGCATATAATAAACTAAATCTTTAAAAATTCAATACATTTTGACATATACATTTATATGTTTGTAAAAAAATTGCCACAAGATATTGAACATACTCATACCCTCAGTGTTTCCTCATTCTCCTTTATAACCTCTTCCTCTCATTTACCTCTCTCCATGCCCAAGAAAATACTGATTTTCTTTCTATCCCTATAGATAAATTTTTATCCTGTGTAATATCTTAGAAATGGTATACAGTATGTAGTATTTTTGTAGTTTTTTCTTTCACTGGGCATAATTATTTTGAGATTTATCCATTGTTGTTATATCAGTGTTCATCTTTTGTATTGCTGAGTAGTATTCCATGGCTGGTCATTTGGGTTGTCTGCAGTTTCTGGCTATCACCCATAAAATTACCAGGTCTCTGGAGATATGGTTTGTCAAAGACTTTTGTATGAAAATATATTTTCTCTTCTCTTGGATAAATACCTGGGAGCAAAATAGGCATGTGTTTAACTTCTTAAGTTCCAATAGGTATGTGGTGATATCATAGTGGTTTAAATTTGTGTTTCCCTAAAATGAAAGGTGTTGAGAATATTTCCATATGCTTATTTGTATATCTTCTTTGATGAAGTGGCTGTTTGAATCTTTTAACAGGCACTCAGTTTTCATCCTACCACACTGAGGTAGGCACTATCATTGTCCACTCTCCCTGGAGGATGGAGAGACCCCACAACTTTCCCAATGTTAGGCAGCCTGAAAGTAGCAGAGGTGGATTTGAACCTATGCAGTTAAGCTCCAGAGCCTGTGTGCTTAACTATTATGCTATACCATCATACAAAGCCATAGCCCTTCCTCACAAACCCTGCTACTCCAAGTAACACTTAAGACAGATAGAAAAAAAATGTAGAGCTGTTTGGGATAGTGGGGAGGGGGTTGAAAAATGCTGTAGCTGGGTTTCTGGAGATCTGGTTTGTCCACTGGGCATACAGTGCTGGCCCTGAAAACTTCCCACAGAAATTGTATTGTATGGGGCACAAATCCATGGTGGCATCAATAAACAGTTGACGGTCATGCACACAATGAGCATCTGCTTTCTAGGACTCCCAAAGGCTTGGACTGCCACAGGTAAAGGAGGGCTGAACACACAGGGATATTAGTGGAAATGAGGGTGGAGAGGAACCAGAAACTGATATTAGTCACATAATGATCCAAGGATTCCTAGGAAAGCAACAGCACCTCATCCCGAGGGCACCAGGTCCCAGGGAAGAAAGACATCACAGGCCAGAGAAATACAACAGGGCCCTGGGGGCAGGCTTAGAATGAGATATTCCTTCAAACTGACATTCTTTAAATATTTCCTCAATACTTATTCAGTGAGCATAAGGAGAAACTAATTTGCTCTGAAGAAAAAAATGGATAACTTTATGTTAAAAAAATAAAGGAGTTATTACAAGCAATTTTTCAAACCACATTAACTTCCTAGAAGACATTACACCACATAAAATTTAGATAATAAAAGAAATCACTGAGCCACTAGAGGAAAATACATTACTCGATTTCAGCTGCCTATGGCCAACTGAAACACAGATTTCAGATTTTTAGCTTCCATGACTGTGAAAGAATATATTTCTACCTACTTGAGTTTTATTGTTTGTTTACTTGTTTGTTTGGTACTAGGGATTGAACCCAGGGGCATTCTGACTTTGAGATATACCCCCATCCCTATTTTATTTTATTTTTTAAATTTTGAGACAGGTTCTCACTAAGTTGTTAATGGCTTCACTAAGTTGCTGAGGCTGGCCTTAAACCTGCGTTCCTCCTGTCTCAGCCTCCTAAGTACTGAGATCATAGGCATGTGCCATCACACCCCACTAAATTTCAACTTCTTAAGTCACCCAGTTTACCCTATTTAGTTAGGCAGCTGTAGAAAATTAACATGCCATTCTATCTTTCAAGAAACATCCAGCCAGTCACCTCTCTTGGGTTTATCTCTGGAAAGTCATTCTTCACCCACCAAGCAGTAGAATCTTCACACAGTCTTGGTTAAACTAAAGGATTACAAGCAACTTTCTTCCACTGTTATTCCAGGGAACCTTCCTGTCATCCTCCTGCAAGGCACTTAACCTGGTTCTTCACAGCAGAGTCTTCAGGTGCCAGTGGAGTCCGGTTTACAGTGTCCCAGGGATGAACCTGCTGGAGAACCTAGAACCAGACATTCCTTTCACCACCAGACATGACTGGGGGCTTGTGCTATTCAAAGCAGATAGCAGAATTGCCCAGGAGTGGGGTTTAGAAGTTAATGAAATAGAAATTACCCTGTTAGTGCCTTCAGAGAATTCCCCAGGGCCAACGATGGGTCCTAGGTCTTCCTTCACTGCTGTTCTTAGCCCCTCTAGACTGCTGACTTCATTCATGCAGAGTCCCAACCAATGTTGACTACACTGTCATGTGGTCATGGGTCCCTAATATGTCCTCAAGAGCTAATGGCCTCCTGTCTTCCACACCTGTTCTTTCCACCAAGTGTGAGTACTTAGTTTGTGAAACTTAGTTTTCTGATTTTGGCTTCATGCGCTGCCCATTTTGCTTAGGGGTCCTGTCACAGTCCTTGGGCTGTATGATAGAACTTTTCATGATATTTTGCACTGTCCAAATGGTATCCAGCATCCCCTTGTGGCTATTTAGCACTTGAAAATGGGCCTCCTGGAACCAAGGGACTGAATTTGCAATTTTAATTTCAATAGCCACATGCAGACAGCACTCTCCCAGCTCATGTCAGCCCTATCTGCCTGCAGATTCATGAAATCTTGTATGATATGGACACACTTATTTAATTAGTCTGGAGATTCCCAGTTGATCTCAATATATGCCAGCCATTCTCCAACTTTGTCACATATTGAAACCATGTGGGAAATTCCCAGACCAAGTTGATTAGAAAGTAGACATCAGCAGTTTAAAGATCTACCCTGGCAATTCCAGTGGAAAGTTAAGTTTTAGAACAAGTCATATTATATTACCAACTGAGCTCAAAAGCGGGGGGGCCAGGAACCAGAGGAACTGTGTGACTGACTCCGAGTACCATGCCCCAGGCTCTGGATTGGACTTTGCATATAGTATATATATTCCTACATCCTGGTAAGCTGCCATTTTGATGCCTGCTCCCCTGACTGCAGGACACAAAGACTGAAATAACTACATCATGGACAAAGTTGGTTTACATGTTTTATCCAACTAAGCACTCCATGAACTGGCACAAGAGTTAGTGAAGGTGGTGGTCATTCTCCCTGGCATGCCTAGGTCTTTTTGCTCTGCTGTGTCTCCAGAGACTGGCCTGCACTGACCCTTTCATTCAGGTTTCTTCGCAAGCACACCCTCCTTCAGCCAATGGGAGACATCTGCAGGAGATTGGAAGGCAGGGGGAAGAGAGATTTTGGCACATTTTTCTTGTTTCCTTTCTGCCCTAGGTTGTAATTTTGATAGTGGCTGTGCCCCTCGGTTCTATCTCCCTTCTTAGCCACCCTTTCTTAAAGTTCCAGCTCTTGCTGAGTTATGGTAACACCCCCACTTCCACCCAGCAGGCCTCACTTAGAGTGGCTTCCCTCTATTGCTAACCCCAGCGCATCTTAGTATCCTTTGATGATGCCTTTGACCTTGTCTACATATCTCTACAGGTTCATCAACACCTCTTTTCCTGCTGGAACCCTGTTCTATGATGTTCTTAAAATATCCTCAGATCAGCTAGGTGGGGTGGCGCACACCTTTAATCCCAGAACTTGGGACACTGAGACAGGAGCAGGTTCGAGGCCAGCCTTGATAACTTGATGAGACCCTGTTTCAAAATAAAACATAAAACTGAGCTCGAGGTGCACCTCAGGGGTGGAGTGCCCTTGAGTTCAATCCCCAGTTCCACATACACAAAAATATCCCCAGATATTAAAAACCCAGAAATGTTTTCTGAACCCCAAGGTAGGTGAAATTATGTGCAGTCTGGGGGCGCCTCATTAAAGAATTATATTGGCTTTTAAGATGTTTGGATGTGGTGATCCATAGGTAACTCACGTGGTAAATTCCCCTTAGCAAGAGTGCTCTCCTCCTCAACCGTGTGAATGGGTCATAAGATAAACCTACTGAGCATGTCATAAGCACTAGGCATTGTTCTAACTCCCTCCCATGCCTTTTCTCACTCGATATCCAACAGCCCTAAATTACCACCATCTATTTTATCCCTGGTGAATGAACCTTAGGCTTAAAAAGGTTTGGCTTACCCAAAGTCACCCAGCTGCCACTTGGGATTTTCCTTAAAGCTATTTCCTGGGACATGCCACTGCTTCTGAAGAAGACAAGTCTCTTCAGATAGCCTTTGACCAGAATGGTTTCAAACAGGGCCATTCTAAATCTCAGTTCTCCGAATGCTCTTGGAGAGAAAACCCGTCTTTAACACCCTCGGCTGCTCAGCAGACCCTGATAAGTCTTTTTCAGTATGACTGCTGAATGTCCAGCAGAGCCTCTCTCAGTCTCCAAACTTTCTCTTCCTCTTCCCCTTAGATTTTACTTGTTAAGTTCATTGTACTTAGCTAGAAGAAGGGGTGTGTGTGTGTGTGTGTGTGTGTGTGTGTGTGTGTAATCCTATATATGTAATGCTCTATATGTAACCCTATAGATAAAGGATTATAATATATAGGATTATAAACATATAATCCTGTAAGAAGATTCTGCTCTTTTATCCTAATTCAAAAGGCTTATACTCCCCACTGCGACGAGCAAGCAGATCCCACCAGGATGGAGAAGGACCAGAGGAAGAAGGTGTTAGATGGCAGTCACTCAGAGTTGCAGTTACTGACAAATCCTCCACACACAGGAGCTTGGAGGCCGATCCTACATGAGTGTGAATCAATTTGCACTTCACTCAGATGCTGGTTATTAATAGGATGTTCCCACCACCTCTCCTCCCTGTCACAGCTGCGGAGTCCTCCAGAGAGGTCATCCGAGGCTGGAGAGCCTTGATTTCTTATTAATTGATGTTTAAAAAGTGCAGAGAAACTCATCCGCAGGGTGCTGAGTTTGCGTCCCGAGTCCAGCACACTGGCCAGCCAGCAGACTGTGAAGGTGGGCAAGCCCAGGCCTGCCTCAGCCCTCCTTACAGTAAGTGTCCGCATGCAGGAATGAACTGATGGGGGCTGTTTTGTGTCTGAGGAACAGCTCTCCCAGGTTGCAGCTCGCCCCACCCTAACTCCATTAGAATGGTCAATGCTTATGGGCCAATTCTGAGTTGTCCAAATTGGGAATCTGTCACATGATCTAAGTGGACCTTCTCCAAAGACCACAGGGGAGAGAGGAATACATCAGCCTATGCCCGCTCCCCTTTCCCACAGGATTTTGTTATTAATTAGTGGTGTTAAAATGGTTGTCTTAAATTCCTGTAACTACACACTGCCAATTGACCTCTGAATCTAGACAAGTCCCCTGATTCCTAGTGTATTCTCCATCTCACCACATAAACTGCTTATTTCAAAACTTCCTACTTGAGCTACCTACAGGATACAGGATCAAGTATTTCAGCATCAAAATTTAAACAAAAAACATACACCCACCTCTATTTAGCTTCTTTTATTGTGGTTTTGTTGGTGAAGCCTAATCCCCTACATTTAAAACAAATTCCTTTTGTGTGTGTGTGTGTGGTACTAGGGATTGAACTCAGGGGCACTCTACCTCTGAACTATACCCCCAGCCCTATTTTTTATTCTTTATTTTGAAACCGGGTCTCACTAGGTTGCGGAGTGCCTCACTAGGTAGCTGAAGCTGGCCACGAACCCGGATCCTCCAGACTCAGCCTCCCGAATGCTGGGATTACAAGCATGCACCACCACACCCGGCTTAAAACAAATTCTTTAAAAAAAAATCTCCTCCAGTACTTGAGGGGCTGGAACCAGAGGATCTGGGTTTGCCCTCCACAACTTAGTGAGACCTTGTTTCAAAATAAAAGAATAAAAAACAGGGCTGGGGGTGTAGCTCAGAGGTAGAATGCCACTGGGTTCGATCCCCAGCACCACAAAAAAATCCCAAAACAACAACAACAACAACAAAAAACTGGAAGATGTAACACTTTAAAACCTGACCATGCCAAAAAATGAACTCCCAGGAAATGGGCTATCCCAGGCTCCTTACTACACAAACATCAATGGAGAGAACCTCCAAGCAAGCCACACAGGGTCGGTTGGCTAACAGTAACAGAGCAGCCAATTATCAGACATCACTGCCCTCCTCTGTGAGATGGCTCATGCATGCTTATCCATGTTCATAGCAGCGCAACTCACAGTAGCCAAATTATGGAACCAACCTAAGTGTCCATCAACAGAGGAATGGCTAACAAAAACCTGGTTATATAGACACCATGGAATGTTACTCATCCACGAAGAAGAATAAAATTATGTCATTTGCAGGGAAATGGATGATACTAGAGACTTTTGCTAAGTGAGATTAGCCGGTCTCAGAAAGTCAAGGGTCTAATATTTTCTCCCATATGTGGAAGATAGAAAGAAAATAGGAAACAAAACAACTTTAGGTGATTAAGGAGAATGACCTGCAGAATAGTGGAAGAGGACAAGGGTAGGGAGGTGGAGAGGGGAAAAGAATGAATGGATTAAAGAAACAGTTAAAATGGTTCTGTGCCCACAGCATGAAGGTTCATTACCAATCTCAGTCTCACTAGAGTGTACAGGGAGGGGTGGATAGTGGGGTGGAACCTGAAGGGAAACACACCAAGATCTGTGTGCATCTTTTTTCTATGACTTTGAATATCACTAAGATGTATAATTGCAATGGACCAATAAACGCATGGTGGCACACACCTGTAATACCAGTACTTGGGATGCTGAGTCAGGAGAATTGCAGGTTTGAGGCCAGCCTCAGCAATTTAGTGAGACCCTTGGAAACTTAGTATGACCTGTTTCAATGAAAAATAAAAAGGGCTGGGAATGTAGCTTAGAAATAGATCACCCTTGGGCTCAATCTCTAGTCCCCCTCCCTCAAAAAAAAGGGAAAAGAAATAAATATAGGGATCTACAGTAAATGTGTTTTGAAAGTCCTTCCCACTCTGGTCTTTTCTTAGAAACTCAGCATGCAGAACTCATTAAAGGCTCTTGAAGAGTTCCACAGCAAATAAATGTGTTAACTTTTCTGATATTTTCCAAACTTATTTAGCCCTTCTTTATCCTGACATGAAATATAGGTCAACAAAACACACGTTAAAGAGATTGCATTGAAGTGTTAAAAATTATACATCTCCATTAAATGTCTTAGAGACATTTTTTTTTCAGTACTAGGGATTGAACTCAGGGGCATTCTACCTCCAAGTTATATCCTCAGCCCTATTTTTTATTCTTTATTTTGAAACAGGGTCTCACTAAGTTGCGGAGTGCCTCACTAAGTAGCTGAGGCTGGCCTCGAACCCAGATCCTCCTGTCTCAGCCTCCCAAATGCTGGGATTACAAGCATTTGCCTCCACGCCTGGCAAGACATTTTTTTTCTGAGAATAAAAGAGTCAGAACACAAATGGTATGTGTATTTACATAGCCCACATTTGGCAAAGTACCAAAAATTATTGCTGTCTCTTCAGTCTTTCTATAGCAAACTAATAAACAAATGATTGTCCAAGGAATGTATTCAATATTTTGCACAACTTCCAGAGGCACTGTCTCTATTCTTCCATGATATCTCTCTTGACCACTTCTCTCCCCTATTGCTTTACTTAAATGATGACCTTCCATCTGAAGCCAAACCCATGTCGCCACAAATTCTCATTATCACGAAAGCCTAGCTCAGAGGCTAGAAGACAGAATGGCAGAGATGGGTAAGTTTTTTCTTAGCCTGGGGTAGATTCCAATACACACCACAGATCCCCTTGCCTTCTCTCCACATCAAGTGAGACCACACAGCTTTGGTAGGCATGAGACATAGGCTCACCCAGTGACAGATCTAGGGTGACCCCATGTGACAGTCACTAGCTGCACACCTGGACTCTCTTCACACAGTGGCTCAGTACCTGTTATGGATTAGATATAGAATGTCCCCTGAAAGAGCTCATGTGTTGATGCCAGGAGTTGATATAATTAAACCAAGAGCTATAATCTCATCAGAGGATAAATCTATTGTCATGGATTTACTGGGTGGTTACCTAGTCAGGTGGGGTGTGGCTGGAGCAGTTGGGTCACTGTGGTTGTGGTCTTGGAGACTGCTCTTGTGTCCTTGAATCCCACTGCTTGCTTATCTTATTTCCAGCCTCTCCTCTGAGCTCTCTCCTGCTGTCTCCCAGGCCATACCCTGAGCTCCACTAATGTAATCTGGCCTAACGTGGACTGAACCCCTGAAATCTCCAGAATTGAGAGCAAATAAATCTTCCTTCTTCTAAGTTGTGATGGTCAGGTGTTTTGGGATACAGCAGTGAGAATACTGACTAAAAGAGTACCCAACACCTTTTGTTCAGTTTCTATAACCTATCACTCTTTGTTTTCCTAGTTAAGATTTCTTTTTGAAGCCAAGGAATTTATAATATTTTACTACAGAGGCAACAAGATCTGGAATGGCCTACATAGGGCTAGTAGGGTGGACACTGAGATTTTAGGAACCATATACTTGTTCTTGAATCCTAATAGTTTGAGATTTTGTCTACCCTGCAAAAAGCAGAGTACTAGGATTTTCTAGACTGATATAGATGATGGTACCTCCCTCTCTACCTCAGACAATTCAAGCTATTTCAGGTACCACAGAGCTCTTCAAATGCAGATCCCTCTCTATTTCTGTTTTATCTTAGGTAAACATCAGAGACTTTCTGAAAAATGAAAAGATTGGCAATCAAAATTATTCTCAATGGATTTTTTAATTCACAGATGAACACCAGGGTAAAATGAATCTTTATGGCAATTGCCTTAAGATGTTACAGGATAATGTATTACTTATATGATGTAAAAAAAAAAATAAACCAAACCAAGCAAAACCTCATCCATATTTTCTTGTCTTTTTTTATTATTATTCTCACTTTTTTCTTAGTACTGGGAATTAGACTGAGGGGCATTTTACCTATGAGCTACACCACCAGCCCTTTTTCATTTTTTATTTTGAAATTGAGTCTCACTAAGTTGCTGAGGACCTCACTAAGTTGCTGAGACTGGTCTTGAACTTGCAATCCTCCCATCTCAGCCTCCCAAGTACTAGGATTAGAGGTGTGTACCACCCTGTCTAGCTTATCCTTCCCATTCATAATTCTACTTCCCCTGTCTCTAAATGCACACATACATCTGACAACAGACCTCTTTTTTTGGTAATGGAGATTGAACTCAAAGCTATTCTTCCACTGAGCTACACCCCAGCCTTTTTTTAATTTGAAATAGCCTTTCACTGAGTTGCTGAGGGTCTTGCTAAATTGTGGAAGCTGGCATCACACTGTGATCCTCTTGTCTCCGCTCCCAAGTGCTGAGATTACAGGCGTGTGCCATCACTTTTGTGAGGTATTGTGTCTCTTTTAGATGCATCTCAGGCTGATGCAAGACATTGTTCCCACGCACTTGCCATTAATTCTGTTAATACACAAAATAGGTTACACTTCTTGGCCTTTCATATGGCACAGGAACTATTAGTAAGTTAGTCCAAATCTCTAAGTGGTGAAATTTTTCATGACACTATCATCACCAATGGCACCACTAAAATGATTATCAAGAAATCAATATTTGTTGCACATGTACAATTCACAAACTCAGGGCTAGGCAAGCTTGTGACTACTCAGAAGCAGCAAAGCAACAACAGCTGGAGTATTCTGAATGCCTACCATGGACTGTGTGCTAAATTCCCAATGTCCATTCTCTTTTTGAAGGTATACAACAGGCCTATGTTGGCCCCTTATTCAGCAGTTTAGAGAATTCAGGAAATGTGAATCCAAAGTATGTTGCTTTCTTGTAACAACATCAATAATCTCACTGACTAAACTTGGCCTTCTAGAGGACTTTTTATCCCCTTTCCATACCAAATCAAACCTTTTCTTATATCTTATTGAGTCAGATAAAGTAGAATTCTTTGCAAAACATTTTTGGTAAGCAATTATTATGGTTAAACGTAGAATGCCCCCTGAAGAACTCATGCATTGATGTTCAGAGTTGACGTAATTAAGTCATGAGAGCTGTGAACTCATCAGTGATGTGATGGATTTACAGGGTGGTAACAAAGGCCAGTGGGAAACAGCTGGAGAAGGTGATTCCTTGGGGGTGTGGCCTTGGGAACTGTTCTTTTGTCTTTAAATTCCCTTGCTTATTGGCTACCTCTGGCCTCCAGTCCCCATGATCTGAGAGCAGTGCCCTCGCTCTCTCCCTCTCTCTGCTTCCTGCCACCAACCCCTGAGACCCATGGATCCTGGCCTCACATGGATTGAACCTTAAATCTCCGAAGACTGTGAGCAAATAAGTCTTCCTTTCTCTAAGTTGTGTGGTGAGTTGCTTTGGATTACAGCTGAGAAAATATTGACTGAGACAGAAATTTGTACTACTTTCTGTGCCTTCAGTCATTCATTCAGGGAAAATTTAATGAGTGTGTGTGATTTTTGCAGCACCGTACTAGGGGCCAGGACTTCAGCACTAAATTAGAGACATTGCCATCCATCTTAAATCATGGAGTCCAGTGTATAATAAATGTCCTACTCAAGGTCCTGTTCATGATGCTGAAAGCCTTGGACATACAGGAAAGGCATGCTATATGCCAGTAGCTAATGGCAATACTGAGGTGTCATCCAGTGGAGAGCCTCCTGCCACAGCTTAGAGAAAGAAAGAAGTGCATCCTTGTGAGTAGCAATGCAGATGTAGAATATGTGTGAAATACAAGTGGCTCTTCTTTGTAGTCATAAGCAGCAGTTCTTCCAGCCTGTTATGTACAGCTTATCTGATATGGCAGCTGTCCTGGGGGCTGGGCAGTGTGCCTTTTGTATTTGTACAAGATATCAGGCTTTGGGGAATGAACAGACAGAGACCAAAATGAAGTAGACTTTGGTTCAATAAAGAGAAGACCTTTCTTAAAATCAAAGAAAGAAGGAAGGAAGGAAGGGAAGGAGGGAGGGAGGGAGGGACTATGAGGGAGGGAGACACAATTACCATTTAGCAGGCATGAAGAGATTTAAAGCAAGAAAGGAGGAGGAAGGAGGAATGGACTGAAATTCTTTTTTTTCTAGTGCTGGGGCATTCTACCTCTGAGCCATACCCCCAGCCCTTTTCATTTTTTATTTTAAAACAAGGTCTTGCTAAGTTGCTGAGGCTGGCCTTGAACCTGTGATCTTCATGTCTTAGCCTCCCAAGTACTGGGATTACAGGCATGTGCCATCATGCCTGGCTTAAAATTCCTAAAATTTCTTCCAGTCTCATAATTTTAATTTTATAACTGAATCCACATATGTATTTTTTAAAATGGCTTTGGTAGCTAGAAATTTTAATTACTTAAAGGACATGTTT
Organism: Graphiurus murinus; assembly: GCA_004027655.1. Classification (NCBI taxonomy): domain Eukaryota; kingdom Metazoa; phylum Chordata; class Mammalia; order Rodentia; family Gliridae; genus Graphiurus; species Graphiurus murinus. The sequence continues at coordinate 45,953 of PVLC010005672.1, forward strand.
AGTGGTTACAGATTGTCTGTGGTTCGTTTCCAGCTCCCAATTTTGCTTGATTCAATGTAGGGCATGTTTCTTGACCCAATTCATATGAACAAAGACACAAACAAAATGAACATGTGTATTTGTCGTGACTTTTAATATCTATTTTTTGGTACTTTGACTTCCTGGGACCTGGGTGATCCTAGAGAGATTATACCTTCCAGGAAGTTAATTGTTAGAGATAGTAGAAATTTGCATTTGAGTGTGCTTTTCATATGCAAACCAACCAGTCCAGAGTTCATACTCACAACCACCTCCTGTTTGAGACCTGTATCTAGCCCTTATACTTGGACTACCACCCCCCTACCCTAATTTCTCTGTGGCCAGCTAACTAGACTTAGTTCTTTTTCCTTAGAGACCTGTTGAAATTATTCAAAATAGTCAATCCTAAACCTGATTTCCTGCTCTGTCTGTTCCTTCCCACAGACACCACCACAAGGGCTCTTGCAAATGTTTCCCCCTCATTCCTTCTGCCTCTAGACTTGCACCAGCACTTCTCTGTGAATCTGTGCAGTGTGCCCTGCTTTCTGTTTCTAGGAAACTGAGAGTGAAACATTTCCACATCTTCCTGTCTTTGTCATTGTACATTAGATTCATGTAATTTGCTTTTTTTTTTATATACAGGAGCTAACAACAAAGAGTTCACCTTGAGTCTCAGAGGAGACTTTGGATTTTGAATTTGGGGACTTTTAAGTGATGCTGGAACTGTTAAGATTGTGGTGGTGGCGCATAGTTGTAATCCCAGAATTTGGGAGGCTGAGACCAGAGGATCCAGGTTCGTGGCCAGCCTCAGCTACCTAGTGAGGCACTCTGCAACTTAGTGAGACCCGCTTTCAAAATAAAGAATAAAAAAATAGGGCTGGGGGTATAGCTCAGAGGTAGAATGCCCCTGAGTTCAATTCCCAGTACCCCCCCCAAAAAAGATTGTGGGTATTCTTGGAGGTGGACTAAATGCATTTTACATTCTGAATTGGTCATGAGCTGCTCCGGGGCCAGGGGTGAAATGTTCCAGGGAGATATAGAATGTCCCGTGAGGACCTCATTTATTAATATTCAGGGTTGATATAGTTAAGTCACGAGAGTTGTAATCTCAGCAGCGGATAAATCCATTGTAATGAATTTATCAGGGTGGTGTCCCAGGGAGGTAGGGTGTGGCTGCAGTGTGTGGGTCCCTGGGGCTACAGCATTGGGGATTTTATATGCTTCCTCCTTCTTTTACTTGACCTCTCTTGTTTTCCAGCCTTTGTGATGTGAAAGCCCTGTGCTCTCGCTCTCTCCACTTTCTGCTGCCATGCCCTAAGATCTGTGGTGCTTGGCCTCATGTTGAATGAACTGGAAACCTTGAGCAAATAAATCTTCCTTCTGCTAAGTTATGTGGTCAGGACTCTGAATTATAGCAGTATGAATGCTGACTAAGACAAAAGTCTAGCCTTAAATGTCTTCATTACTAGAGAGTGAAAATACAGAAACTTCATGTTCATCATATAACAAATCAAGAGAAACTACAAGGAGGAATTAATATAGACAAATTTTATGTCAACAAAAGAGAAGACAAACAAATATTAGAAAGGATAAGTAAATTCAGAAGTCTGGTCTTTGAAAAACAAAATAGGCTAACACCTAGCAATTTTATAGATAAAAGAAAAAGAACAATCACAGATGCAAGGAAGATTAAAAGTATGTTATATGCAGATTATTTCCCAAAGGAAAATTGTATTTTAACAAAATATAAATTACTCAAACTTAGATATCTAAGAGGTAGAATACTTGATATGATCAACAACTGCAGACAATCCCATGAGATGACTAGATCTACCACTGCAAAGGTCCAAGTGCACAGCTGAGACTTATCTGACATTTACAGAACAGATAATTATGATTTTACTTCAACTCTTCCAGACCATAGAGAAAGCTAAACAGCTCACTAATTAATTTCTTGGTACAAGCAAAAAATTTAATAGCAAAACTTGATAAAGAAAATTTAATACCTAGAAAGTATACACCAATCTCATATACGACTACAGATTGGAAAGTTCTAAACAAAACAGTAGCAAAAGAATATGGCAGCACATATAAAATTATGCTATCATCAAACAGAGTTTATTCCAGCAATATAAACAGAGTTAAATGTCAGGAAATTTTTATGTGATTGTATCTATAGATGCTGAACACAACACCAACGAGATAAAGATGGCTGGAAACCACTTAATTAGGTGAAAATCAAATCTAAATAGAATAAATAAAACAATGACACCATTATAATAAAAATAGGTAATTATATAAGAATACCCATTGTTATTATTATCATTTAATGCTGTCTATAATGCTGTTTCAAAGCAATATGACAAGAAAATTTAAAAATTAGAAGATACTTAGAAAAATATAGCTAAAATGACTTATTTTTATTTTTATGAGTTTTGTTTGTGTGTTTACTAATTATCAGACTGCAGATCTCTAAAGAACTAACACACTCAAATAAAGTCTACCAATATTAATAAGAAAGATTCCATAAGATGCTTGAAAAGAAAATACAGGAATTAACTACAAAGTTTTCAAAAGCTATTGGCATTTCTGTAATGATTAGTTATCCAGAAGTGGAAATAGGGGAAAGAGTGTAACTGTTAGCATCAAAGAAAGATTTTTTCAATCTTGCAAATAAATTTATTTTAGTTTTTATTAAACTTTGGAGTGAACTGTAGATTTGCATTCAAGTGTAAGAAGAATACAAAGAGATCCTTTGTAGCCTTCACTGCGTTTCCATCAATAGCAACAACAAGCAAAACTTAGTATATCTTTTTTTTTTTTTTTTTTTTGCGGTACTGGGGATTGAAATCAGGGGCATTCTACCTTCGAGCTACACCCCCAGCCCTATTTTTTACTCTTTATTTTGAAACCGAGTCTCACTAAGTTGCAGAGTGCCTCACTAGGTAGCTGAGGCTGGCCACGAATCCGGATCCTCTGGTCTCAGCCTCCCGAATGCTGGGATTACAAGTGTGCGCCACCACGCCCGGCTGACTTAATATATCTTAACCAGGATATTGACATTGATATAGAATATTACAAAGATCTGTCAGGTGGCCCCTTTATGACCCCACCCAATTCTCTCATGTCTCTATCTCCTTAACTGCTGGAACCCACTAATTTGTTCTCTATTCCTACCACTTTGTCAGTTGAGAATGTTATTGAAATAGACACATACCATATGTAAGCTTTTGAGATTGGCCTTTTTCACATCACCTAATTCTCTGTAGATTCGTCCAGGTGGTTGTTTTATCATGAAGACAAATTCCATGGTATGTATACACCATGGTTTAACTACTTACCTGTTGATGAATGCTTGTTTGCAGTTTGGGGGCTATTATATATAAACTGTTTAAACGTTTGTGTATAGGCTTTTGTGTGAACATAGATCCTAATTTTTCTGGGATAAATGCCCAGGAGTGTGATTGCTAAGTCATAGGACAGTAGCTTGTTGATTTTTATGGAAACTGGCAAACTGTTTTGGAGAGTGCCTTTTCCATTTTATATTTCCATTTGCAAAGTAGAAGCGATTCCATTTCTCTAAATCCCCCAGGGCATTTGCTGTGTCATTTTTTTTTTTTAGCCATTCCAGTAGGAATGTAATGATATCTTGTTGTATTAATTTCCCTAATAACTAATGATACTCCTAATAGCTAATACCCTTCTATGTGCTTAAATGCCATCTATATGTTCTCTTTGGTGAAATGTTTCTTCACTCATTTTTCTCATTTTCCAATTGAATTGTTGTTTATTGCTGAGTTTTGAAATTTTAAAAAATATATTTAAACTTCCAGTCTTTTGTTGTCAGTGTTATTTGCAAACTATTTCCTCACTATCCACATCATATTTTTCATACTCTTAAAAGGTTCTTTTGCAGACCAAATATTTTTCTTTTTTAATTTTGAGGAGCTACAATTTAATTTTGAGGAGCTACATTTTGATTTCATGGATTATTCTTTTGGTGTCAAGTCTAAACTCTTTGCTGAGCCCTAGGTCCCTGAAATTTCCCCCTAATGTTTTTCTAAAAGTTCTCTAGCTTTATGCTATACATGACATGTTTGAAGTTATGTGCTAAGTCTATGATTGGTTCTGGGTTAATTTTAATAGGATATGAGATTTAGGGTTTTGTGTTTATTAATTTTTAATCTGTGCATTTCTGGTTGCTCCAGCTGCACTGAATTGATTTTGTATGATTGTCAAAAGTCAGTTGGGCATCCTTATGTGGGTGCACTGGGGGTTCTCTGGTCTTTTCCACTGGGCTACATGTTTATTCCTTTGCCAGAGCTTCAGGGTCCTGATTATTGTAGCTGTATGGTATGACACTGGGTAGACTGACTCATTTCACCTTAGTATTCAATTTTTTGGGGGGGGTATGGTGGTTATTGGGGACTAAACCCAGTGGTGTTCTTACTCTGATTTACACTCTCAGATCTTTTTCAATGCCTTTGATCCATAAGTTTTGACATTTCATATTATCCCATATTTGTTGAATGTATAGGTTGTGCTGTTGTAATGTCTTCTGTATACTGTTAACTGTGCTTTCAGTTTTGAATGAACTGTCTTTCAGGAGTGATACCCTGTTTTCCATGTGGTCTAGCCTTCCAGAGTTGGTTTCTATTGCTGAATTCAATCATGTATTGACTCCTTCATTTCATTCACAGCCTCTTTCTGGTTCTTTCTTAAAGTCTCAATTTCCTCCTTCATTTCCTGCACACTTTCTTTGAGGCCTTGCATCATATTGAACATCAAAATTCAGAATTCTCCTTCTTGCATTTTTTTTTTTGCAGATCAGTATTAGTGATCTCCACTGTTGTTGAGTTGTGAGAGCTTATTATTTCCTCACTATTCCTTGTTCTCATATTTTCAGAGTTCTCGTTTCTGTTGTCTTGACATCTTCTTGCTCTTTGTGTATGAGTCCCGTGTTTATTTGTTATCCTTTTATAAAAAGGTCTATGCTGCGGGTACATCTTCACCTCTAGAAATCTGACTCAAATAATCAAAGTTTTGAGTTTTTCCCCCAGAGCCTCTTTAATTAGATATAGTTCTTAGTGCAAGCAAATGGGAATCTCTGATTGGCTGCAGGTTCACTGTGTTCTCCTGGCCCAAACTCTTCAGGGCCCAAGACTATGATGTTCTGTTCAGAGCCTACAGGCTGCTGGTTGGGACTTAATGCACCTCAGAGTCCACTGCTTCTCTGCTGATTGGGAGCCTGTAACATTGCAGAGTGCTGACCTCTGGCCTCTGTGATCTGTGGGCTTAGGCTCAGCAAAGCCAGCAATTGCTATGTTCCAAATTTATGGCCTGGCTTGCTTAGTTTTGATGGCCCCTGGGATACCACTCCAGATCTACTTGTTATGGTGATATGAGGTACTTTCAGTCACTAGCATACATACATGTCAGGTACAAACTTTGCTGGTGGAGAGAGTACTGAATTCCCAGCTTGGGGCTGAGATCAAGTGATATCCTGTAGGGCCCCTGGCCTCTTGGTGCAGTCTAGTCTAGGTGGTGCTGTTGCTGCTGTCTGTCCTAGGTCCAAGGTCTTGTAAGGAGAGATTCCACAGTTCAGGCCATGGGCTTGGGTGGCTCTGTTCCTTAGCCCTAGGGATACCATTCCTGTCCTGGGATGCTGCACTCCCGGGGTCCCTTTCATGGCCCAAACATGGCCAGGTACAAATTTACTGCCTTCAGAGCCTGCAACTTGGTAGGGTGAGCTATTTTCCCCAGACACCAGGGAAAGATGTCCCATTGTGGTCCCTAGGGACCCTACTAGGGCTCATCAAATTGCTGACTGCAGTTCCCTCCAACCAGCCTCTAGGGGCTATCTACTAAATCACATTTCTGCTGTATCCAATAGTAGTCACCACCCCTACCTCTGCAGGGGTAATATGCAGAGTCTCAGGTCCCTGCAAGTCTATTTCCTTGCCACTCCTGTGTCTGGGTTTGGTCATTTCCCACTGGAATGGCTGGTTAACTTACAGTCCTGATGGCTGCTGCTCCAGATCACTGCTGGAAGCAGTGTATTCAACGCAGCCACAGTGTCCGGATCCAGCAGGATCCCTGTTGAGTATGGAGTGAAATTTCGAATGTTTTCACTGATGGTCTGTAGTCACCAGCCTCAGGACAATTCATAGTTTCTTCCTGGAGGTCTCTGGAAAACCTCAGTGTTAGCAGTTGCTAGCTCTGGTGCTGCCTGGCTAAGATTTCATGGTGTCCCCAGGCATAAAGAGTATATACAGTCCTCTGCTTTTTTATTTTTTAGTTCTCATTCTGTCACTTTTCAATTTGAGGGTTTATTTTTTTGTTGTTGTTGTTGAGTTTTTTGCTGCTTTTCTGTGGAACCCATTGGCTTCTTTGCTGGAGGTCTCTGGAGGTCGCAGGGCTGGCAGTCCCAGCCTCAGATTTTTTTGTTTTTGAAACAGGATCTTGCTAGCAGAGTCTTGCTAAGTTGCTGAGGCTGGTCTTAAACTTGGGATTCTCCTATCTCAGCTTCCCAAGGAATAGAATGACAGATGTGCACCAGACTCACTTTTGTCTTCTTTTTCAAAAAATTTGTTTTAGCTATTCTATTTCTTTTATCATTTAGAATAATTTTGTCTACTACAAAAAAATCTTGTTATTTGAAAAGGAATTTTGTTAAACCTGCATACCAATTTGAAGCATTTTAATTATGTCTGTTTTAAAATCATTATTATATAACTTGATCATCTCTGTCACCTTGATATTGACATCCGCTAATTATCATTTTAAAATTTTGTTTGAGATCTTTCTGGATTGGGGAATGACAAATGAAACTGGCCATTTTAAATGAAGTTGTAAAACTCTGGATCTTATTTAAATATTTCTTAGCTGTTTTTAACTTTTTCCTTGATGCATCTCTGATAGGTGGCTAGCACTGCTTCATTACTACTAGGTAGAAATAGATGTATAGAGCCCCCTCTTGACCTCTGTTATGGTTAGATATAGAATGTCCTTTGGAGAGCTCATCTTTTAATGTTCAGAGTTGATATAATGAAGTCATGAGGGGTGTAATCTCATCAGTGGATAAATCTATTGTAATGGACTTACTGAGTGGTCACCTAGATGACTGAGGTGTGGCTGAAGAATGTGGGTCTCTGGGGGTATGGCCTCAGGGACTATGCTTGTGTCTTTGAATCCCTTGCCTGTTTTCACTCTTTTGCTCCTGGCCTCCATGATGTGAAAGCAGAGTTCTTGCTCTCTCCCTCTCTCTGCTTCCCACCACATCCCCCTAAACTCCGCAGACCCTGCCCAACATGGACTGGACCCCTAAATCTCCAAAAATCTGTGATCAAATAAATTTTCCTTCCTCTAAGTGGTGCGGCCAATTGTTTTGAATAATAGCGATAAGAATGTTGGCTGAGACAACTTCTACTGATATCCCAAACAGGTGGTTCCTTGTTACTGCTGGGCAGGGATGGATGTTCTGGCTCCCTTCTTGTTCCTCACTAGTACCATGGTGGGTAGCTTTATTAACACTGGGCAACATTTACAGTCATGACTCCACACTAGACCTCCTCTGACTCCTCTCCAGTGGTGGAAGAGAAAGTTCATTCTCATCACCAGGTCCTCAGTCCCACTACTCTTTGTAGAGCTGTCATCAGCCACTGGGATGAAAGCTGCAGCTCCCAACTTACACATCTCTGACACTACCCTATAGGGGTATTAGGGAAGCTTGTTACAGAAGCTTGAGAAGGCACAAGACTATGCTCCCTGCCTGGCCTTTGATGGCCTAGGGAGGATACAGCCAGTTGTTTTCCTGTGGTGTTTGGCTAAGGTAAGATGGACATTGTCTAAAACTTTTACTTTTGCTCAGCTTCCTCTTTCTTGGTCCTTTGCATGGGGCAAGTAAACTTTTCTTGGAGATTTGTTGACTATACAGTTTGGTGTTTCTAGGTTGTTGATATATTCAGGTCATTTGCCTTTTTCTTTTTAACTTTAGAGTCTTATGTTTGTTTAATATTCAATTTTCAGACTTTAAAAAAATTTTTTTGATGTACTTAAAGGTAAGCTAGGAAAAAGTATGTCTACTGTATCTTAAAAGTAGAACTACACTCTTGCAACTAATTTTGACATAAAAGACATAATATCTTAGTAAAGGAAATCATGTAACCTCATTGAAAGGACAAGGTTTGTACACACCGTAAATGTACATTCATAGAGGTGTGTGTGTGTGTGTGTGTGTGTGTGTGTGTGTGTGTGTGTGTGTTACTAGGGATTGAGCCTGAGGGCATTCTACTCTGAGATGCATCCTCAGCCCATTTTTTTTTTCAGTACTAGGGAATGAACCCAAGGGCATTCTACCTTTAAGCCACATCCCCAGTCCTGTTTTTATACTTTGTTTTGAAACAGGGTCTCACTAAGTTGCAGAGTGCCTCACTATATAGTTGAGGCTGGCTGTGAACCTGAGAAGGAGATCCTCCTCTCTCAGCCTCCCAAGTATTGGGATTACAAGTGTGTTTTACCATTCCTAGCTCCTCAGCCCTATTTTATCATGTTATTTTTTAGTTTTAAACAGGTTCTAACCAAGTTGTGGAGGGCTTGGCCAAGTTGCTAAAGCTGAGCTTGAACCTGTGATCCTCCTGTCTCAGCCTCCCAAGAACTGGAATTAGAGGTGTGCCTCACCATGCCCATCTGATTCATAGTTTTTGAATAGTATTTTATGTCATAATATGACAATTTCCCCCAAATTAATATGAATCTCAATGGGTTTTGGGGGGAATTGACCAAGTGATCATTGACTTTATACTGAATAAGAAATGCCTGAGTCTACCCAAGAGAGATATGAGAACGAAACATAGGTGAGGACAAATACCCTTCACCAACTATCAGAGCATATTATAAAGCTAATATTGAGAAAATAAACACAATCTTAATAAAGGAATAGTTAGATTAGTATAGGAAAATAGATATTTGAAATTAAAATGTTGCCACCATTTATGAGAATTTATTCATAGTAAAAGTCCACTTCAGAGGAAAGAAATGAATTAGGTACTAATTCCTCAGCCAGTAACCTAAGTAAAAAGCAGGACCCTGACTCACCCCATATTGAAATTTAAAATGTGTGTCTAGAGAGACTAACTTCTTAATTGCCACAAAAAATAAAGCAAAAATATTTCAAGAAAATTTATGTAGCTATACATGTTTTAATTTATCATTCTTAACTAAGTCTACAAATACAGAGGTTTTGAAATTAAACTACTTGACGACATGAAAATATAAAAAACTGCATATGCTCCCCCCATCAAATCATAAGGAAAGTCAATAAACAAATGATATATTTCAAAGAAAGTCAGGTTCCAGATAAGTCAGATAACAGAAAATTAATGATGGTCATGTATAATGAAATGTTCCAAATTGTTAAGAGAAAGAAATTATTCCTTTCTATCCATTATCCAACTTTCTTCTGGATAATGGATAGAAAGGGATAATTCCCAGAAATGAAAATCCAAACAGGCTATTTAGTTTGGAATGCTCCAAGTCACTAGGTATTAAAGAAAATGCAAATTGAAATAACAAGATATTACTTGATTTCCACCAGGTTGGTTGAAATTCGAGGAGTAGCAATCTATTCTGGTTGAGATATGGCATCAAAGATCACTCATACTTTCTTCATTGGGAATGTGGATATTATGGTATTTAGGTCAAGTTATTAAGTAACAACTATTTTTTTAATTTTAAATGTAAATATTCCTTCTAAGTTTGCAATTCTGTGCTTGGGAATATGTAAATATGCCCTCCAAATTGCAATTCTGTGCCTTAGAAATAAAAACCACCAGTAAGTAAGACAAATATGAACAAAGGTCTGGACAGCTTTTAGTGCCATACTGAAGCATTATAATGTATGTCAACAAGAGCATGAGGGAGAGAATGAATTATGGTTCACACACTCCCTGTGGGAGAGTGAAATGGGGCTGCATCAATTGACTTCAATGGCTTTTCGTCAGCTAGAAGAAACGACATATAAAGTGTCTCCATCATGTAAATCAATGACCCATGTCTATATCATTGTGTATGTCAATATCTGTATGAGACTGCATGGGCAAAGGGCAAACATTTGAGGTTTCTAAAAGGTAATACTCTGAGTTGATTACATTGGAATGAACATATACATTGAGGGAGAGATAAAGATAGAACCAAGCCCCCAAAAAAGTGCTATAATGAAATAGATTGTCCTAAATAGGTGATGTTGGGATCACACATATTTATTCAACATGATGTACATGTGTATGTATTTGAAAAATGTTATATACCTTAAATCACCAGCAAATACAAATTCTCAGTAAGTCCCAAAACAACTAACTTTTGAAATAGATTCTGATTCTTGGTATGAGGGTGAGTTGAATTACTTGATAGACATTCAGGGACCATGCTGTGTTAAAAATATATATATACATATAACTTTGAAGATAAGAGTAGTTTCTAGCAGCAAGAATATAAGTGAACTTATGTAAGTTAGGGGTTCCTATGATATAAAGCTATGGTCCACAGCTTTAAACTATGTACACAAAGAGACCCCAAAGCACCATGATGAATTTACAGGGGCAACACCAGATGATTTTAAGAGAAAAGCAGAGAGATTTGGTAGCTTTTGGACAACTTGGAAAATATTAGTTTGAAATAATTTACATTCAGTATGAGGTGACTATATCACATTTCTTTTTTTCTTTGTACTGGGGATTAAACCCAGGGTCTTCCTACTTCTTAGCTATACCACCCCCCCACCCTCTTTAATTTTTATTTTGAAACTGGTCTTGCTAGGTTACTGCATGCTGTCTTTGAACTTGTTATACTTCTGTCTCAGCCTCCCAATTACTGGGATAACAGGTGAGCACCACTGCAACCAGTTACCACATTCCTTTCGAAATCATGGTATCTTTGAGAAACTAGATTTTTGACAGTTGTTTAAATGTGAAACAGGAAATGAGCGTAATGGATTCCAATTCATTTCAGAGTTCATAAGTTGCAGAGTACCCAACAGCCACATGTAGTCCCCTATTAAGTAAGAATAATTATGAAAGAGTGAAATTCAAGTAATTTTTTTTTCTTTATATTTATGTGCATAACTTTTCTGAATGGCTTTGGTCAATCACTTGGGACTTTACTTTATAAATGAAATAGATAGTTATTTATTTTAGCCTAGATAAATGCAAGAAAATTACTGAGCCACCCAGGGAGCCACATGTACCAACTGCTATGGAATGATGCAAGCTATATCATTGGCTAAGGAAATATAGGTGGTCCACACCTCTTTAGGGGAAGATGCAATGGCTGTAAATACCATGAAGACAGCTAAATGAGACTGTGACAGATGATCATGGCTAAAATAAAATAAGCTCTTTCCTCCTTACGTGAGAATAAAATCCTAAGAGTGCTACCACTGACTTTACTCACATCTACCCCAAGGAGTTAATTGATATTCCATTCACTGGTCCCATTATAACCTGCAGGGATGAAGGAACACAAAACAATTACAAATCGATTACTGTTACACTGAGATTTCAGGAGCCATAAATTTGAGAGCAGCTTTGCTAGGAGGCACAATAAGTTTGACAAGTTTCTTAATATTCAGAAGCCAGGTGTCAGAACTGGTCAGAAATTTGCACATTCTGGCATTGATCACTTCCTTTGTGTGTTTTGTAGTGGGAATTGTTAAATACAGAGGCCACACATCCACCTTATTATGTTATTATTGAATAAATCATGCTAGGATCGACTGCCTCGTTGCATTAAGGATTCTCAATCTGGAAGCTGCCAGGGTTGCTAGTATTTGGGAGTATTGTCCAGGGAGACTTTCCAATCCAATTTTAAATCACAAAATTCCCCAGCACATCCAGGAGAGATGCTTGATGGTGTGCCTCTCTAAAGTCTCCATTCCCTTTTGAGAGAATGCCAACCAACTCATCTAAGCCCTCCTGATCCAATTATGTGCCACTGGGAACATGTCCAAGGGCCATGTAGTTACGCCAAGTGTTACGCTCGGGCTTTATGGGTGGCTGTGGACAGTGGGCAAAAAATAACAAAACGCTTTGGCATTTAAAACACTTGACATTTCACTTGCCAAACACGAGAAGTTTTGATATAGTCTTGGTAATTAGGCCCTCAAATCTTCATTAGTGCTAAAGTATCAGTGAACTCATAAAATTAGCAGTCTTGTACATCACCCACTCAATACCCCTTTATCAGCCACTGAGAAAAGGCTAGGTTTTTCTCAAGAGCATTTTTTCCTCTTAGCTCAGGTTCCCATTTTCACTTCATGAATGGTAAAGCTTCAGGGTCCACCACAGCCTAATAGGAGCCCACCTGGCTGGAGACCTCATTACCCAGAGCCATAATCCCAGAGTATCATTATATGGCACACCTTATTTTACTTTGCTACCACCCCAGTCATTCCCAAATGCTTCTACCTGAAAAGGTAAATTCTCTTATCATTCATCCACACTCTGCCTTAGAACTGGAAAGACAAATGGTGTGAGACAGTTGATCTGCCTTTGTGGACAGGAAAGAGCCACCTTACCACTGACGGCCACCCCTTCGTGGGCCCCACTTGACACTGAGCTACCAGTGACAATTCTCAGGGATTTAGCAATCCAATAGCAAAGCCCTGAGAGTTTGGGGCCCAGGAGCTGAAATATCCCTGACTCAAAGAGAGATTCAAGTAGATTGGGTTACCAAGGGGAATCTAGTCCACCCAAGTTTTTTGATGGGGATGCCAGAAAGTAGGAGCCAAGCAAAAAGGAAAAAGTAAATCACAAATGGTAGCTTAGTACAGGTCATTGGGCAGAAAGGTACAGGTCAGATGTATGCTCAAAAGCTACTGAGCTTTGCAAGGCATAGGGGCAACAGTTTGGTTATGGAGACTCAGCTTGAAGTTACCATCTATGTATTAGGCTGGATATCCCACAACTCCCTGCCAAGGTGACTGTCATCAGAATCCTCACTAGGAGGCCATCCTTCTTCATGGAGTTTGTTACTAAAAGCCAATAAATTTGAGTTCCATTCTGTTATTTATAGTGGCCATCCTAAGATAACCAATTCCTTCTCTTTCCCCAAAACTCAGCTTGCAATTTACAAATCAACCAATGGTAGAGCCAACTGTCCTTCCTCTTCCCAATCAAACAAGCTGATGAACATGGAACTCTTGAATGAAGCAAGCAAGAAGATGGATCCAATCCCTAAGAAGCTAGTTTATGTCTCAGCCAACATTCTCGCTGATATAATCCAAAACGACTGACCACACAACTTAAAAGAAGGAAGATTTATTTGCTCTAGATTTTTGAAGATTTCAGGGTCCAGTCCATGTCAGGTCAGGTCTGTGGAGCTCAGAGTCTGACAGTGGGAAGCAGAGAGAGGAAGAGAGAGCAAAGGATCTGCTCTCACATCATGGAGACCAGAGGCAAGAGAGAGCCAGCAAGCAAAGGGATTCAGATACACAAGCACAATCCCTAAGCATACACTCAAGGGACCCACCTTCTCCAGCCACACCCCACTTGCCTAGGTGACCACCCAGTAAATCCATTACGATGGATTTATCCACTGATGAGATGACAACCCTCATGACTTAATTACATCAACTCTGAGCATGAACACACGAGCTCTGCAGGGGACATGCAACATCTAACTATACCATTTTATAAGGAAAAAGTGGGGGAGAAAAGTAACTGCAATCATATATCGATAGTGTTATATTTATCAGGGTATGTCAATTTATCCTGCATCATTATCACTAAGAAAATGAATAGAAAGTTGCATATGAGCTTAAAGAAAGTTGACAAATTCCTTAAAACATACTCATAGGGAAGGTCTTAAGGATGTGATTAGCACTAATGAGAAATGAGGAAACTTCAAGATTATCTCTCCTGCCAATGTGAATAAATCTAGAAGGGATCTCACATGCTACTCTAGAGACAGCACTATAGTGTTCCTTAAGTGCTGTGAAGGGCAGAAGGTCATTAATATTATGATATCACCAGATATCCATTTCATAGGACCAGTTTCAGATAGCTTTGGCACTTCTAAAATAGTACTTCATCCATCACAAGGAAAATACCTGGGTCACTGTGACCCGCTATGATACATACTTATCTAAAAATCTTACTAACATCTTTGATGCATCTTGGTCATTGTGCAAAAATAGTGTGGAATTTTTTAATAAGGTCAATCCCATCAATACTGGCATTGCTGCCATTGATTAACTCAAATTTTACTGACATGAAATGCATGGCTACACGGTCCACATTATGACTGTATGAGTTGGTCTAAATTATAAGAGGAAAGAGGAGTTTTATTTTTTGAGAATTTATTACATGTTTATGTAACTTTATCCTCACAGCATTTCCATGAAGTGGGCATTCTTCCCACTAGTCTACAGATAAAGGACAAGAGACTCAGGAAGGGATTATAACAGGTGTCAGGATGCATAATTATCCCATCATTTACTTGGTATTTGAGTCTGACCCCTTGCTGGAAATAATTTATTTGTAAAAATAAAACATCAATAAGCAAAAATTATTGGCAATTCTGTATTCATTATTCATACCCAGGTTCCCATGTGATCTGTGCCTCTATGCTTCACTTTTGGTAGCTGTCAGTCAACATTCTTACTCTTATGATCCAAGTCACCTGACCACACAACATAGAGGGAGGAAGATTTATTTGCTCATAGTTTCTTGGAGATTCTAGGTTCAGTCCATGAGAGGTCAGGGTCTATGGAAATGAGGGCATTGGTGGCAGGAAGCAGAGAGGGGAAGAGAGATGCCCCTACTTTCACATCATGGATGCCAGAAACAAGAGAGCCAGCATGGGGAGGAGAGAGCTATATACAATCCCCTTAGAGACCCCTTCTTGGCAACCAAACCCTGCTTCCAACATTGATACCTTGTTTACCAAGCCCTGCTTTAAACATTCCTACCTTGAAATATCTTCATGGATGGGATGAATAATTTGACCTGGGGAGTTGATTTGCCCAACAAAGCTTTGGAAGAACAACCAGAAACTTCATACTCAGGGAGGCATAAATGTGTGACCATTTTTATTTTTTGGGAATGAAGACTAACAGCAGTCCTTCATAAATTGAGAGAATCTTTTTTGTTCATTCATTCTTGGGGTGATGATTGGGTCAAAGAGATGGTGAAAGAGATGAGAGGTGTGAGCTGGTCAAAGAAAGAAAAGGAGATTCAAGACAATTATTTAATTTTCATAGAAGTTGGATAGAAAACTACCTAAGATGAAAACACACCTTCCTTTTTGAGATGATGTCCAGGTAATTTCACTCCACTCGTGGGTGGAAGCTGAGCCTTCAGTGTTTGAATGAGGATAAAACCATTGAGCCTGAGACTTGGAGTAAGACTTGTTTTTTTCTCCAAGGAGAGAGAAAACGGTAAAGGAGAAGATAAGGGAAAGAGGAAATTGCATACAAAATTTTTCAGAAGGCCTGTCCTACCTCATTTCCTACCCTGATTTTTAATCAGGTTACCAAAGTCCCAAAATATTTGAGAAACATGGAACTTTTGTAATGGAAATTCATGAAAAGGTCGAGCATGTGGCTCAGAATGACAGGTTGGTAGTGCAGGGAAAATAGCTTGGGGGTTATGGAGGCAGAAATCCATAAGCAAGTATGCTTCTGAGAATGTTTACCAATTGGCAGGTGGTGAGGAGGTTTCTAGACACCCACTGGCCACAAGATGGTTTGGGTTACATTTAACCAGATATCTGAGGCAGATAACACCTGCACTCGGTCCTTTACAATTCTGTGTCCTTGCTGTTTCTGATCCTATCTGCTTCTCTAGGGACCCTAGGATGTTTACTACCCCCTCATGATGTCTCCAGTTGAGCCTCAAACTCATAATAATACAGCAAAGAGAAAGAAGCAAAGACATACCGAGATGGAGACAGATAGGATGTCTAATGTTTCCCAAAATAAAGGAAAAAACATGATTCTCTAGCTGAGAGGGGATAAAAATCTGTGTCAGCATGCTTTAATGCTCACATGAGTGAATTAGGAAGCTGTTTTGAGTAGAAATAAATGACTGGACTGCTTCTTATACTCAATCAATTAGGGAGCAAATGACAGCACTCAAACAAGGTTTCCCTGCTTGGTGAAATGTAAGTTGTGATCCATCACAATGTCCATTCTATTAAGAATGTTTCCAGCAACTTTGATGTTCACTTCAAAAGGAAATGCATTTTTAAACTAAATGACTATTGCCCTTTCCATCAAATCCTCATTTTCTGTCTGTGGTTAAGTTCACTACTTATCCTGTATAAGGAAAGTCTTAGTTGGCTTCAAGTTGTCCTTTCTTCTCCATAAGTCGGAATTCTAAGGGACACCCAAGGAGACAATGTCTAAGTCTATTTTAGGACCTTTCTGAAAACCACGTATGTTCACCTAGTGGACATGCAATAGCTCCTAATTATTTTCCAGGTTCTATATTATATATTTTATAAGTCTGATCTCATTTAATCATCACCAGAGCCATAGAATGAAGATAGCTTTTTTTTCTACTTTTCAGATGAAGAAATTGAGGGTCATAGAGGTTTACTTATCCAGTTCATTCATTCACTGACTACAACAGTGAATATAACAGAAAGTGTCTCTAGATTCATGGAATGTGCATCTGAGTGGGAGATACAGACAACAAATTAAATGTGTAAGATATAAAATATGTTAAGAGAGGTTGGGCTTGGGGGTGCATGTCTGTATTTGGGAGGCTGAGACAGCAGGTTGGCGGTCAGCTTTAGCAACTCAGTAAGGCCCCCCACAACTTAGTGAGACCCTGTTTAAAAAATAGGACTGGGGTTATAGCTCAGAGGTAGAGGTAGAATGCCCCTGGCTTTAATCCTTAGTCTCTCTCTCTCATACACACACACACACACACACACACACACACACACACACACACACACACTTAATTAATTAATTGCATTATTATGGAAAAATAAAGCAAAAATTAGGGGGGTGTAGCTCAGAGGTAATGCCCCTGGGTTCAATCCCCAGGGATAGTAATTTTATATGGGATAGACACAGAAGACCTTACTGAGACATGTGGTGGGTTAAATATAGTGCAGATTCTTTGATACTAATATTAAAAGAAGGGGGCTATTTATACCTTTCCCCTTGAATATGTCACCATTGTTGTTGTCCTTCTCCTCCTCCTCCTCCTTCTCTTCCTCCTCTTCCTTTTTCTTTGAATTGAACCCAGGGGCATTCTACCTCTGAGCTACACCCCTATCCCTCTTTTAATTGTTTTATTTTTAAAGAGTCTCACTAAGTTGCTGGGGGACTCATTAAGTTGCTGAAACTGACCTTAAACCTGTGATCTTTCTGTCTCAACCTCCCAAGTACTAGAATTACAGGCATGCACCACCATATCCAGTTTCTATACCTTCTTTAATCAAGAGCTTTTGTTAGAAATCGAGCTATGGATAGTCACAGGCCTGGCTTTAAGAGGACTGAGAACTTCTACTTTTGGATTCTTGTAGTTTCCATGCAATACATTTTACTACTTTAAGGATGCCATGTTAAAGTCCAAGCTATAGATAGAGAAAAGGGGGGTGGGAGGAGAGGGAGAGAGAGGGAGAGAGAGAGAGAGAGAGGGAGGGAGGGAGAGAGAGAGAATATGAACATTAAACATGAGTCCTAGAATATGAATATTAAATAAGTCCTAGCCCCTGGGACCCACTGAGGCCCCAGATAGCAGGCTACAGAGAGAAGCTATCATCTATGTCCTTTCTGACTTCCTGACCTACAGAATCATAAGCTATAACAATAATAATTTGTTATATAAACTTAGGATATTTGAAGCAGCTCATGGCATAGTGATGGGTAACCAGAAGAGAGGATAGTTTTCAAGTAATAACCTAGGATTTGGTAGTGAGCCATTTTGTTTATTTTTAATATGATTTCATTGGTGTACTGTAATTACACATCATCATGAGATTCAGAGTGACACAAACATAAGTGTACACAGGGTGAGTCATTTCCAGGAGAGCATTCTAAGCAGCGGGAGCCCCAACTTTTTGGCTTCTGCATGGGCCTGGAGGCTTCAAACAATAGCAAAGAGGCTGGTCTGGCTAGCCCAGTTTGAGTGAGGGGAGGGACTCCAGATAATGGAGGAGAAACCTCAGTGGAACCAGGGAAATAGTCTAAGGGAAGAGGAGGGGGAAGACTGAGGTTAGTTATTGAAAGTACTAATAGCGACTGTGTGTACATATGTGAAAGTCTCAATATCAGTCTCAGTCCTCTATATGGGAAGTGGGGAGACAGGCAGGGGTGGGGGTGGGCACCAAGTGCTGTGTGCATGTATGTCAATGTCAACATGGTTTCCATTATGACGTGAGATGATAATGCACCAATAAAAGCACATTAAAGAGAGAGAGGAGAGAGACAGACAGACAGAGACAGACAGACAGACACAGGGGGAGGGATAGGCTTAGAAAGATAAATCAGGAGGCTGATCCTGTGTGACTTTGTAGACCACTGTAAGGATTTTGACTTGCTTAGAGCAAGATAAGTTTGGAAGGTTCAATCCAGGGAATGTCATGGCAGTATATATAGTTAACTATTATTCCTTGAGGCTGTGTACACCATCAGGGTATATACTGCCCAGTACAGCCAGCATGTGTCCTGCCCTCGATAAATCCAAAGACCCCAGTGACTGAGCGGCAGAGTCAGGACAGGGGTCACGGCTGCCCTCCTCCATCAAAGACTGTGCCCTCAGTCACCATGCCATGCCTGGTCCAATGAGAGGTGGGTAAGCTACTTTGTGATATCTCATTTTGTAACTAGGGTTCAATATCTTACCATGTTTTGCTGAGGACAAACAAGGAACTGCTTGCTTCCATTACTCAAGGTGAGAATAAATATCAAGTAGTTTGTAGGAGGGAAAAGAAACCAGAGGGAAAAATATTTATCAGCCAGCTAGAGTTTATTGGCAGCAGCCATTTTCATTAACTTGTGTGACATTGCTGTTAAAATGATACCACAACTGCTTATGTTAAAATCAGCATTGGGTAGGGGGAATTGGAAAGAGCCCTGGTCTAGGTATATATATATATATATTTAACATTAGTAGACAAGATACTTGCTTTGTTTGTTTTACATGTGTCTGTGTGATTCAGAGATGTGTGTTTTGTGGATATATGTGTATGGTGAGAAGTTGTGCCAAATAAACTATAAATTTATGCATATGATGTCTCTCATTTTTGAAGACCCACACTATTAGTGAACAAATTAGAGACTCTCATAAATTCTGCAATGCACTTGGAGACTGTCTGTCACTAAAATGCCTGTGGTCTTTGTGACCTCAAAGATAGATTTATACTTTGCCAGGTCAGGATATGCACTTAATATTGTGAGTTAAGGTTACATAATTGATCTTATAATCATTGGCATACTTATCGATGATATATCTAGCAATGCATGGTTGATCACATTAGTTTGTCTAGTTTATAGTTGCTGCTCAATAAATATGAAAGCCAGCATTTTGTTTCCTTCCTTCTCTTGCTGACCTTACTTAAAATGCACAGTTTTCAAAGTCTTTGCTTCTTGAATAACAAATAAGAGTGATTAAATACTAGTTTTAAGTACTATCAATGAAAGGCAAGTTTATCATAGGGCTCTGAACTTATAATTGCTTCTCTATCTGCCTTAGCCATCAATATCAATGGTCACCTCTCCATCTGTGTGGCTTTGGGGAGGACATATTTCAGGGACAGGGGTTAGTCATCTGCCTTATCTGGGCCAAGAGCCTCAGCCTTCCTCTTCAAATGTCTTTCCAGAGCAAAAGGGATAGTATGTTGAGATGCATGTTCTAACTTTTTTTTTTCTCTGGATTAACAAGTTTATGGTATGCGACCTGAGAGGGGTTATTCAGAAAAGAAGCAAGCTGGCATTTGAGTGATATTCAGCAAGAAATACAGAATCATTCCTTGAAATGAAAAGATTGGGTGAGTACAATTTCATTTCTTTTCACAGGAAAGCACAGGCAATAGAAGTACATCAAATGGTTTCCTCCTTACTTTATACATATCCAGTATTTTTTCCTTTGACCAAGTTACAATAACACAAAGGCTTATTATGGTCTTTTTTGGTCACAACATTTAAAGTTTGCATGTGTCAAGGCAAGAAAAAAGTAACAGCCACAGAAGCAACTAGACTGACCTTATAGAGATTCTTGTGGGGAAGAAGGTACTATGAAATGGTTTTGCTAAGAAAAAAAATCTCTTTTCTACATAGGACATGACCATATAGAATCTCCTTCAGAAAGAATACATATATTCACCTTGCTGGGGGTGGTGGCACACATCTGTAATCCCAGTACTTGGGAGGCTGAGACAGGAGGATCGCAGGTTGGAGGCCAGCCTCAGCAACTTAGTAAGGCCCTTAGCAATTTAGTGAGACCCTGATTCAACATAAAATAAAATAAAAATAGAGGGCTGGGGTGTAGCTCAGAGGTAGAATGCCCCTGGATTCTATCCCCAGTACCAAAACAAAAACAGCAACACCAACAAAAAAGAAAGACATGTATTCACCCAAAGAAGTTCCAGGCTGTTGCATGTGTCTTTAATTATGATAAAGCAGCCAACATTTGATTCTCTTGTACAATGAGTTTCTCCCCTTTAGACTGGACAAGTAATGAAGTACCATGATGAATGTGGTTTAGCCAGTGACTTAATAAAGTAAGATAACATGAACCATAGCTGCCTTTGTTTGATATAGTTGATGCATGGCACAGCTCTCTTAAGTGCCCTTATGATAAACCTGTTGGGTGCTCACTGTGCAAGCATCTAGTTATCATAAATTACATTGCTGTTCCCCTAAATCTTCTATTTACTTCCAAAGATGTCTTGTAATTTAGCTTATGTTGCCGATAACCCTAAGTTCAATCATACCAGTTACGATTTTTCACTTTAAGACAGTACTTCTAAGCTAGGAAAGGTAGAACAAGCTTGTAATCCCAGTACTTGGGAGGCTGAGACAGGAGGATCACTGATTTGAGGACAGTCTGTTATCAACCTAGTGAGACCCTGTTTCAAAATAAAATATAAAAAAATAGGGCTGGGGGTATAGCTCAGAGGTAGAATACCTCTGGGTTCAATTCCCAGTACCACAAAATAAATCAGCACCTCTATTACATTGGTGGGATTGCAAATTAGTGCAACAACTTTGGAAAGCAGTATGGAGGATAGGATTCTCAGAAGAATGGGAATGAATCTACCATATGATCCAGCAATGCCACTTCTGGGTATCTACCCCAAAGAATGGAAACCAAGCTAACAGATCAATGCATGCATATCTATGTTTATAGCCACACAATTCACAATTGCTAAACTGTGGAACCAGTCAAGATGTCCATTAACAGATGAATGGATTACAAAACTATGGGATATGTACACAATGGAATTTTACTCAGCCATAAAGAAGAACAAAAATCATGTCTTTTGCAGGGAAATGGATGGAACTGGAAAACATTATGCTAAGTGAGATTAATCAGTCACAAAAAGTAAAAAATTGGATGCTTCCCCTAATATGTGGGAGCGAGGGTGAAAGTGGGTCATAGGAGGGATTCTTGACTTCTAGACAAAGGAGAAACCTTAGATGAGCAAAGAAGGTGACTTAAATGAAGGTGACGGGGGGAGGAGAGAAGGAAACACCCTAATGCACATGGTGTACTTCCACAATCATATCAAAGTCAATCACTAAACTGAACTTGAGAAGGAGGGAGGGGAAGGGGAGTGGGGCAGGAATTATGGAAGGGTTAAATGAGAGATATATGTATGTATCCCTCTACCAGCTTGTACCTCATTAAGATGTACGGTTACAATGCACCAATAAAAAAATAGTGCCAAAGTGACTAATGTTCTCTGGGTGAGATAAAGTCCTCACCCAGCCAATGAGGAGGTGATTACAGAGAGAACAAGGAGGCCATAGGACATTGTTCCTCTGCCTCTCAAACCAGATCACGATTGTCCCCCAGACCTCACCTGTCTCAGGGAGGCAAAGAACTAGAGGAAATCAGTGCTAACACTAAGGGAGAACCAGCACTCTCCTACGCTGCACATGGGATAGACTTCTTGGAGGAAAATTTAGCAGCAGATGCCTAAAGTCTCAACTGTTGGATGTGTGCTCCGATTTAATAGTAAGGAATTTATCTTAAGAAATGTCCAAAGCAGAACATTTTCTGCAGTAGGAGAATAAAGGAAACAATTGAAGTGTCCAATAATATGGGTTTGATTAAATAATGATAACACATCCAACGCTGTTTCTAGCAAACAGTTAGATGGTGCATCCTGGTATACCTGGCTATCTAAAAATCATATATCTTAATTTTCTTAATGCTTACAAGCCTATGAGGCAATACTATCATTGAGTTATTACCTTTACTTGTTACAGGGATTCAATAACTTGCCCAAAGTCACATGGCTGCTACATGGCTGACCTGGTATTTGACCTTGCCTTTGAGCTGGATTCTATAGTCAGAATTCTTTTTTCGTGTGTGGTACTAGGGGTTGAATACAGGAGCAGTCTACCTATGAGCTACACTCTGATCCCCTTTTATTTTTAATTTTGAAATAGGGTATTGCTAAGATATTGTGTACTGGGCTTGAACTTGTGATCTTCCTGTTTCAGCCTATCCAAGTACTGGAATAACAGGTGCCAGTCAGCATTCTTAACCTCTATTTCTGCTGCCTCACACCAAAGGAGTAATGTTCAGTAGGTACAAATGATGTTAAGGATACATATTATTTCATAGAAAATATTCAAAATAAGTGGGTGAATAAAATAAAAAAAATCACATGCCAACTTGAACAGTCTGACCCTGGTTTTATAGGGGAAAAGAACATGTTTATAGAAAGAAACCTTAAGAGTCTACTAAAATATATCAAATTATTAACAGATATATTGTCTAACAACAGTAGTTGTTTTGCAGTAGCACCTGTAGGTACTTAAAAAAATTTTTTTTTGCCAACTCTTGTCCCAATTATTGTCACAAAGACCATGTGTTCAAATTTAAGCTTCCTTAGAAACCCAAGTGGAAATTTAATATGCAAAATAAAATTATAATTATATCTACATATATACTGTATACATTTAGAATAATGAACTCCAGTGCTAGCCATATTGTGGTGAACATGGTACATATGTGTGTTGCTCCTGCTAGTATAAATTTTTACAACCCTCTATATAAAGTAATCTGGAACTATAAATCAAGAGCCAGGAAAAATGTTCATTTCCTGTTACCCAGTAGTCCCAGTTCTGCAAATCATGCTATGATCAAAATTCAAAAGAGGAAACCTGCCATATGCATCTAATAAGACATAGATACTGAAATATGTAATTGAGCATGTGCTGGTAGAACTTTGAGAGGCTGGGAAGACTCCTGGATTTCTTTTGTACAGCCTTCCAAAAGGCTCATGAAGAAAGATGATAATTCAACACAGTGAAGAACTCTGAGAAGCTTAGTTGTGTCAGTATCCTGGATATCGCTCCAGCTAAGAAATACACTCCAAGATGTAGATTACATCTAAATTCAGGATACCAGTAGATTGTAGGTGGGAGAAGTGTTTGAGTATGATCCTTATGTTGTCATTGTCTTCCTTTCAAGGGTTTTTAATTCAACCTTCTACCATGAGGGCCTCTGAGAAGAGGGAAGGCTACACCAAATGAAAAAGTTGTGACACTAGGATCATTATGAGCAAAAAGGGGGTCAAGGTCTCCTGTCTGTTAGGAATTCAGAAAGATTCATGGGGAAAAGTCCCTTCCTCCTAATAACAAAATATTGTAATTTTCTTTCCCTAAGAGAAATGATACTGGAACCAAGCATTTTCTTCTCTTTCTGAACCAATAGAAGTAATTTAGTAAAACCCTCTAGGAAATAATTGCATTTGGGAGATGATACCCTGAACCAACATTATTTATTTATGAAGACTAAAGACTTGCTTATCAAGCATTGCTTTAGGCTAAACCAGGTGTGGTGGTGCACATCTGTAATCCTAGTACTTGGGAGGATGAGACAGGAGGATGGAAAGTTCGAGGCTAGCCTCCACAACGTAGCAAGATCCTCAGCAATTTAGTGAGACCCTGTTTCAAAATAAAAGATAAAATTGGGTTGGGTTCACCAATAAAAAGCTATTACACTATAACTTCTCCCCAATCCAAACCAGTTCCCTACCTTGCAAGAAATCACCTAGTTTGGACCCTAACACTTTTTAAAGGTGCTCCCCTCCCTCCCTCATCCAAGGTACTCCTAGGACTCTATCCAGGAGGTAGTCATGCTCACTGCAGTAAGACTAATTAGCTTAGCTTAGTAGGTGGGTTTTCTGGTGGTTTACTAGAAGGGCAACATTTGACAGATCAAGAAACGGGAAAAGATGTGAGAAAGAAAGAAATCTATGAGTTGGTAGAAGTGATATTGCTGAGGCTGAACCCAGTGAAGGATACTCAGGCATCAAAGAAGAAGAGCTGTGAGAAATAAATACTGGAGACACCTGAGAATGGAGAAGCTTCACCAACACACTGGCTCCCAGAGTTTGGATATAGTTTAGATGTGTTTCCCCCAAAGGTTCATGCGTTAGAAGCTTGGTGGAAGGGGGTGTGAACCTTTAAGAGGTCTGGCCTAGTGGGAGGCTGTCTTGGTTGACATTCCCACCTCTATAAACCAAAACGACTGACCACACAACTTAGAGGAAGGAAGATTTGTGTGTTCACAGCTTTTTGGAGATCTCAAGCCATGGGAGGCTGGGTCTGTGGGGCTGAGGGAATGTGGCAGGAAGCAGAGAGAGGGAGAGAGCGGGGGCTCTGCTTTTACATCTTAGAAGCCAGAAATGAGAGCCAGTAAGCAATGGGATTTAAAGACAAAAGCACAGTCCCCAAAGCCACACCCCCAGAGAACCACCTTCTCCAGCCACACACCCCCACCTAGGTGACTACCCAGTAAATCCATTACAATGGGTTTATCCACCAGTGAGAGCACAGCCCTCAGGACTTAATTACATCAACTCTGAACATTATCGCATGGCATGAGCTTTTCAGGGGACATTCCATATCTAACCATATGAGAGGCCTTCAGGAAATTGGGAGTGTGTTATTGGAAGGGACATGGGACCCCTGCTTCAAGAATTTTATTACAGAGAACTAATGAATACACTGACTATTGAAACTAAAATGTGTAAAGGAAAAAAAATGGAAACCCTAAGTGGGTATGGTGCTAGCAGTTTTGGGATTGCCAAACCCCAGGATGGCCACAGAGAATATGCAAGACTTACTGGGCTTATCAAAGAGGAAGGGAGGTCTTGGTAGCCTGTGACTTCAGAGAGTCCATTTTGGGGAGTTTAGAGGTAGAGTTCTAGGAATACTACTGGCTACACTGTAGCTCAAAGGATTATCTCATTTTCTGTTGCTTGCATTTGGAACCTGGCCCTGCTATTTATCAGCTGTCTGGCTGTAGGCAAGCAACCTGATTTTGGTCCTGATTTAAGTCTCAGTCTTCTCCACTGTAAAGCAAAATGACAAATAATACCTAGTTTGCATCATTGTTTTGAGGGTTAAATAAGTAAGTTGACATAATATCTGGTACATGGTAAGTACTCAAAATGTGTTTACCTTTATTTATTAGCAATACTTTATTATTATTCCACTGTCTGTTATGGTGGGATTATGATGCAATTCTTCCAGGTGCCCAAAGGAGAAAAACTGGAGAGCTTAGTCAAAGGTATTCATTATGGTATTATTTATAACAGCAAACATTTTAGAAATAAACGGGGGGGGGGGGGTTCCTGGTAAATGCATTACACTTGACAGTTTTCATGGTATACATATTCCCACCATGGCCAACTTCCAGCTACTAATTTGAAGTCACTGAACTCAGAGTGGGGAAGAGTATACACATTTGACTCCCAAGAGCTGGTACAAGCTGGCTGGTGCACACTACTGGGAAGAGGCTCAAATATTTGCCAAAGCAGAATGACCAGTAGGGTGTCCCTTGATGACATCATATAAAATTAGAATCATAAAGACTAGATAGATCCTTTCACAATGATCACAATAATAGAAAACCCACATCTACAATGAGGTAGCAAGCCACATGCTCCCTTGATTCTAAACACCACACTTTTCACAGTTTTGCTCATTTCCTGCATTCATGATACATTTTACCATTGCATGTGAAGTGTGTTTCATATTTTTCTTTTTGGTCCCAAAAAGCTGTTAGTAATCAGTGATGTTCATCATAAGCAAGGCTGTTTGAAGCTCAAGGATAAATGGCAGATTAAATGACACCAACATGGGAACGGGGGCAGTCAGGGATGGGTGCAAAATGAAAACATTGATTAGTTGTTGAAACAGGCCTCTGAGTTTTTTCTCTCATTGAGATGTCTGTTGGTGTTGTATGCACCATAAATCATAACAGGAGGGTCAAATTAGAATCAAAATGTGGGCATTAATGCATGTATGCAAAAAGGGGGAAAGTATCTCTCTCCTCTCCTTTCCTCTCTTCTCTTCCTCCTCCTTCCCCCTCTCCTTCTCTCCCTCTTCCTTTCCTCTCCTCTCCTCTCCACTCTCCTCTCTCTTGCTTTGATTTGTGGTCTGTAACTTGTCTATAACATTTTGACTATGGGGTAGAACAGGCATGCAGAGTGAGAGGTACTAATTATGTTTGGGTGTGAGTGTGTGTGTGTGTGTGTGTGTGTGTGTGTGTGTGTGTGTGTGTTCATATGCAATGTGTCTTTTGATATTTAGGAAAATATCCAATCCATCGTCAATTGGTTTATCCTCTATGCAGGAGTGGCAAACTTTATTGCAACATGTATTTAGAGCTGGCTCTTTATTTCTATAGAAATAAAAAATATTTTTTAAAAAGCATAAGAAAGTTGGACCTACCTGACTCCTGTGAATGATTGTGTGTGTGTGTGTGTGTGTGTGTGTGTGTGTGTGTATGTGTGTGTGTATACATACTGGGAAATGAACCCAGGTGCATTCTATCTCTGAGCCACACCTCTAGCCCTATTTTTATTCTTTATTTTTGAAACAGGGTCTCACTAAGTTGTGGAGGGCCTCACTAAGTAGCTGAGGTTGACCACAAACATGCGATCCTGTCTCAGCCTCTGAATGGTATATTTTTTTTCATACCAACAGCCATGTTGGCTCTCGTCAGCCTGGCTGGGGCTTGGATTGGGGTGTTGGGCAGATAGCTATGACCCTTTTACTTTGGGAGCAAGGAGAGGGCATTGTTTACACACTGTCAAACTTGAACAGAAACAAAACGGTCACAGCCACAATTTTGGTCTCTTCTGCCTCCATGAATATTTCTTAACAACAGGTTTAGACCCAATCTGCTCACCCAAAGGATAGCTTAGAGCTAGAAAGACATTAGTTCCCCACATTCCCTCTCCCCAAACACCCATACTCAGATTTTTTTGTTGTTGTTTTAAGAGAAGCACATGGTAAGTGTTTGCATCTAAGAAGCTGAGCAACCATACTAAACAAAGCATGCACCCTGATATTCTGTCTAAAACCCAAACATTCAATTTGTAGACCATCTGGATCTCAGGCCTTCCTGATAACTTTATTGTTTGGTACTGGGGGTTGAACCCAGGGGCTTTCTACTTCCAAGCTACACCCTCAGCCCTTTTCTAGTTTTGATTTTGAAACAGGGTCTCACTATGTTCCAGAGGCTGTGATTCTCCCATCTCAGCCTCACAAGTACTGGGATTATAGGCATACACCACCATGCCCAGCTTCTCTTGATGTCTTGCTGCTTTATTTCTTCACTTGAGTCTAGTCAAGAGGCATAGAGGGTGAGAAAAGTAGCTTGATGCAGCCATTGGCTGGGATATCTAGAATCTAAATACTTGGTGGAAAAAAGGCTGAGATTTATGTTGCCCTTGGGCATAGCCAGCTGGGTCATGTACCAGAAGTTCCAGCACTCTTGGGTTCTCACCGTACCTGCAGAAAACCATGAACCTACTTTCAAGAACATTTGTTCCACTCATTCTAGTACCAATCCCAAATTCTGATGGCCTGCATAGGTCACCAAGGCTGCCTAGAAGGAGAGATATTGTCAGAGCCCAAGAATCTCAATTTCTCAGGTTGCAAGAAATGGAAATGAAAATAGACTCCTAGACAGGATAAACTGGATAGATTTTTTCACAGAGATGTTAAAAAATACTATAAAAACTATAATATCCTGATCCCAGAGTGAATCCATCCATTGGGATAGAAATTGAATCACCAACCCTCCTTTAGGTACATCTAGTCCTGTTTTCAGACAGAATCTCATGGTTTTAAGAAATTGCAACATTTAAAGGACCTCTAGATCAGTTTTGGGAGGATGGCCATTTTGATGATATTTATTCTGCCTATCCAAGAGCATGGGAGGTCCTTCCATCTCCTAAGGTCTTCGTCAATTTCTTTCTTCAGCTTTCTATAATTTTCCTTATAGAGGTCTTTAATCTCCTTGGTTAGGTTTATCCCTAGGTATTTTATTTTTCGGGGTGCTATTGTGAGTGGAA
>PVLC010005673.1:0-30872 GCA_004027655.1 Graphiurus murinus
AGCCCTATTTTTTATTCTTTATTTTGAAACTGAGTCTCACTAAGTTGTGGAGTGCCTCACTAGGTAGCTGAGGCTGGCCGCTATAACCCGGATCCTCCGGTCTCAGCCTCCCGAATGCTGGGATTACAAGCGTGCGCCACCATGCCCAGCCCCAGCCCTATTTTTTATTCTTTATTTTGAAACAGGGTCTCACTAAGTTGCAGAGTGCCTCACTAGGTAGCTGAGGCTGGTTGCAAACCCGGATCCTCTGGTCTCAGCCTCCCAAGAACTGGGATTACAAGCGTGCCTCACCATGCCCACCTTTATTTACTTTTTATTTGTGCCAATTATCCACTGGAAAGTTAGTGTTTTGAATACACATTTGATAAGTTCTTTCTACTACATCATAAATGATTTTGATCAGATTATTTTTTCTTTTTGGTTCTGGAAACTGAACCTAGCAGCAATATACCACTGAGCTATGCCCCAAGGAGCTAGAAAAAGAACAAATTAATCCCAAAGGCAGTAGAAGGAAATAATAAAGATTAAAGATAAAGAGAAGAAGAAAACAATAAAAATCAGTGAAACCAAAATTTGATTTTTTCAAAAAGATCAAAATTCACAAGCCTTTAACTAGATTGACTAGGGAAAATAGAAGACTCAAATTGCTAAAATTAGATGTGAAAATAGAGGAATTACTGTTGACTCTGTAGAAATAAAGATTTTTGAGATAGGTTCTCACTATACCCAGGTTGGCCTCAAACTTCTCCTGTCTCATCCTCCCAAGTACTGGGATTGCAAGTGTGTACTACCACACCCTGCCTATCTTGATTTTAGGATCAGTGAAAATAGGATTCTAAGAACTAAATTCAGCATTTTCTTAGAACTTGAATTGTTAGCATCTACTCTTAAAAACTGTTAGAATTTTAGTGTTTTTATATCTTTGAAAAAAATTTAAGCTAATTTTGTTCCTTAGAACTAAAACTCTTATAATTCTACCTTCTGCTTTATAGCAGTGTCATTAAGTCTCCACTTAATCTCCATCACCAAGTGTTGTCACAACTTTGCATTTCACTCTGTGTGTGTGTGTGTGTTACTGAGGATTGAACCCAGGGGCATTCTACCTCCAAGCTATACCCCCAGCCCTATTTTTTATTCTTTATTTTGAAACAGGGTCTCACTAAGTTGCGGAGAGCCTCACCCAGATCCTCCGGTCTCAGCCTCCCAAGTACTGGGATTACAAGCGTGCGCCACCACGCCCAGCTTGCATTTCACATTTTTCTTAACTAATATAGTTAATGAAAATGTCATTGATAACCTGTTAAGTAAGACTTGCTGAGTGATTTTGTGTATTTCTTTTTATAGGCCGTTTAATTTGGCAGAGCGGAAAGCTAGCGCCCATTCAGTAGTAGAATGTGATCACGCACGAAAAGAAGTTAGTGTACGAACCGGAGGACTGACTGACAAGAGCTCAAGGAAAACATACACTTTTGATATGGTACTTCCTTCCTTCCTAAAAGGGTGCCACTACCACTGTAAAGTCATCCTACTCACCTATTTCTCCTGGAAAATGGCATACTCTTATGAATTTCATTTGTCTCTTCTGATGGTTTCTGGTGGGCTGAATTCGTATACTACCAAAAAAAAATGTATTAAAATGAATACTTTTGAATTTTCTTTAAGAAAAGTTTTTCTCAATAGGTTTTTGGAGCATCTACTAAACAAATTGATGTTTACCGAAGTGTTGTTTGTCCAATTCTGGATGAGGTTATTATGGGCTATAATTGCACTATCTTTGCGTAAGTGAGCACTATTTTTTAAGTTGATAAAAAAGTTTATATGTTTGTATTTGTTTTTGGTTTACCACTTTTGTTGATCTTGACAGATATGGCCAAACTGGTACCGGAAAAACATTTACAATGGAAGGTGAAAGATCACCTAATGAAGCCTACACCTGGGAGGAGGTATTGTTTATAAGATGCTTTTATCTCTAATGTGTCAGAAATTTAGGTGGATAAAACTTGGTTGTGGGTCTCTGTCCTGAAATATAGAAGATCAGAGTATCTTGTCAAACATGAACTTTGAATAAGCTACTAATATAGCCAAAATAAAGTGTGCAGTTTAAGAAACAATCTAACTCCTATTTAAGATACAAAGTCTTATTGGGGCAAGATGATCACTACCTATGGCATGGATAAGGTGATAAAAGAAAGGTCTATTTGGGACAGAATAATTGGAGTCCCTATTCTGTGGGAACTACATTCTAAGACTTCCAGTGGATGCCTGAAACAGCAGATGGTACTAAACCTTGTTTTTTCTTATACTTATAAAGATTAACTTATAAATTAGGCACAGTAAGACACAGTAACTAATAGTAAAATGGAACAATTACAACAATATACTGCAATAAAAGTTATGTGAATATGGTCTGTCTCACAAAATAACTTTTTTTGGGGGATACTGGGGTTTTAAACTTAGGGACATTCTACCTCCAAGCTACACCTTCAGCCCTATTTTTTTTTTCTTTTTGTGATACTGGGGATTGAACTCAGGTGCATTCTATCTCTGAACTATACCACTGGCCCTATTTTTATTCTTCATTTTGAAACAGGGCCTAAGTTGCAGAGGGTCTAAGTAGCTAAGGCTGGCCACAAACCTGCGATCCTCCTGTCTCAGCCTCTCAAGTACTGGGATTACAAGCGTGTGCAACCATGCCTGGCTAACATGTTCACTTAAAAGAAGCATTTTACACGTTTTCTTTGACTTAGCCAAATTGACACCATCACAATTTTTTTTTTTTGGTTTTTTTTTTTGGTGGTACTGGGAGTTGAACCCAGGAACATTCTACCTCAGAGCTACACCCCCAGCCCTATTTTTCATTTTTTATTTTTGAAACAGTGTCTCACTAAGTTGCGGCGGGCCTCGCTAAGTAACTGAGGCTGGCAGAGAACCCAGATCTGCCGGTCTCAGCCTCCCAAGTACTGGGATTACAAGCGCATCTTGCTACTCAGAATGGTGCACAGTTTAAATCTTGGTAATTATTTATTTCTGGGATCTTCCAGTTAATATTTTTGAACTGTAGTTGATTGTGAGCAACTGAAACCACAAAAAACAAAACTGTCTATGGTGGTAACAACTGTATTGTGGAGAGTTTGAAGGGAAGGGCTTTGTAGTGAGTCAATAAAAGTTAGCATAGTAAGGGGCAGTATGGTATTTTATTAATGATGACCTTGAGTATTCAAGAAATTAAGACCACTGTATGGGGTGATAATATAAAAAAATATAGTACATTTCAGCCAAGCATGGTGGCATATGCTTGTAAACCCAGTATTTGGGAGGCTGAGAAAGGAGGTTCGCAGGTTCAAGGCCAGCCCTAGCAACTTAGTGAGACCCTATTTCAAAATAAAAGAATAAAATCAGGCTGGGGGTGTAGCTCAGGGATAGAATGCCCCTGTGTTCCATCCTCAGTACCACAAACATATATATAAGTAAATAAATTAAATATGAAATAGGGCTAGTGATATAGCTCAGAGATAGAATGCCCCTGAGTTCAATCTCCAGTACCACAGAATAAATAAGGAAGGAGTACATTCCACAAAGATTTTCACCAAATGTATTTAATATCTTAGGTTAATTCTCCAAATTATTGACATTTACAGAAGTCTTTTTTAGTGTTTACATAGCTGAGTCATTAACTTTATATATGGATAATAAAGTTATGTAATTTTAACTTTATGAGATATGGAATATGTTTACAGTTTCAAATTTAGAGATTTTTAACAATTTTATTAAGGATACTTGGATATTTGAGATATATCCCTGTTTTGTTTGTTTTTTAATTAAAATAAAGATATTATATTTTCATAAGGAATGTTGGATAGGAATATTGAAGTTGGCTTTTTAAATAGTTTGATTCAAAGGATTCTCTGTCATACTCGTAGAAAGATGGCTAACATATGATAGATTTATGTAAAGTTTAAAGAATATTATTGAACAGCCTGTTGTAAATTATTTCTCTAACTTTAGATTGTTTGTTTGAGGCTTCTTTGGCATACAGTTGTTCCCTTGGCATCTAAGGAGTTGGTTCTAAGATAACTCTCCCCTCCCCCTTTACACACACAAGAAGATACCAAAATCCAAGGATGCACAAGTCCATTAAATAGCATTGTGTTTGTGTATAACCTACTATGACCTCTATACCGGAAGTCATCTCTAGATTACTGATTACTTTTATTATCTAATATAATGTAAGTAGGTTATTTACCATACTGTTTTTCTTTTTTTTTTTTTTTTTTTTGCGGTACCAGGGATTGAACTCAGGGGCATTCTACCTCCGAGCTATACCCCCAGCCCTAGTTTTTATTCTTTATTTTGAAACCGAGTCTCACTAAGTTGCGGAGTGCCTCCCTAGGTAGCTGAGGCTGGCCGCTATAACCCGGATCCTCCGGTCTCAGCCTCCCGAATGCTGGGATTACAAGCGTGCGCCACCACGCCCGGCTTTTATTCTTTATTTTGAAACAGGGTCTCACTCAGTTGCGGAGTGCCTCACTAGGTAGCTGAGGCTGGCCGCAAACCCAGATCCTCTGGTCTCAGCCTCCCAAATGCTGGGATTACAAGCCTGTGCCACCACGCCCAGCTCTTTACCATACTGTTTAGGGAATAATAACAAGAAAAAAAAATCTGTGCAAGTCAGTACAGATGTATCTTTTTTCCTAGTATTTTCCATCCATAGTTGATAGAATGCAAAACCAGTCAATATAGAAGGCTGACTAGCGTGTGTGTGTGTGTGTGTGTGTGTGTGTGTGTGTATGTGTTCCTGGAGATTGAATCAAGGACATTCTACCTCTAGCTATACCCCCAACCCTATTTATTTTTTATTTTGAAACAGGATCTCACTAAGTTGTGGAGGGTCTTCCACCGCTAAGGCTAGCCACAAACCTGTAATCCTCCTGTCTCAGCCTTCCAGGTGCTGTACCACCATAGCCAGCTTATATTTATGTTTAAGTATACTGTAAAGGAGATCCTTGTGATGTGTATTTTAAGTTCAATGGTAAATGGCAGTCTTCCCTTATTTTAATCCTTATTAACATAATTTTAGGATCCTTTGGCTGGTATAATTCCACGTACCCTTCATCAAATTTTTGAGAAACTTACTGATAATGGTACTGAATTTTCAGTCAAAGTGTCTCTGTTGGAAATCTATAATGAAGAACTTT
Source organism: Graphiurus murinus (assembly GCA_004027655.1). NCBI lineage: Eukaryota > Metazoa > Chordata > Mammalia > Rodentia > Gliridae > Graphiurus > Graphiurus murinus. The sequence continues at coordinate 5,196 of PVLC010005673.1, forward strand.
TTGATCTTCTTAATCCATCTTCTGATGTTTCTGAGAGACTACAGATGTTTGATGATCCCCGTAACAAGGTAAGAGTCTTTGAGAATTAAATGTCTCCAAATTTTAACGTGTGAGACTTTGAGAAGTCAATGTATTTTTTTTAACCACTCTAACAGATATTTGTTTGATAATTTGTTTAGAGGGGAGTTATAATCAAAGGTTTAGAAGAAATTACAGTACACAACAAGGATGAAGTCTATCAAATTTTGGAGAAGGGAGCAGCAAAAAGGACAACTGCAGCAACCTTGATGAATGCATACTCAAGGTAAGAAAACCATAGTTTCCTTACTAGCTCCATTTCTTTTTAAGACCTAGGAGTGAGGGGAAGTCAAATTGCAGTGAATCGGTGTCAAGGAATGTCAGTCACATACTTAGGTTTTCTTGTTTTGGGGAGGTACTTGTGATTGAGCACAGGGCCTCCCATAGTCTAGGCAAATATTGAGCTATATCCCTAGCCCTTTTTATTGTATTTTGAGACGAGATCTTGCTAACTTGTCCAGGCTGGGTTTGAACTTGCAGATTCTCCTACCTTAGTCTCCCAAGTAGTTGGGATTACAGGTGTGCACCACCACCCGTGGCTACACACACCTAGATTTTGTGCTATTGGAAGGGAGCACTGGCCGGGCATAGTGGCACACGCCTGTAATTCTAGTACTTGTGAGGCTGAGACAGGAGGATCACAGGTTTGCATCCAGCCTCAGAAACTTAACAAGACCCTGTTTCAAAATAATGAAATAGGGCTGGGAGTATAGATCAGAGGCAGAATGTTCCTCAGTGCAATCCCCAGTACCATCAAAAAAAAAGAGAGAGAGAGAGAAGAAGGGCACATTGGTAATTGGCTTCTGATTTATAAAGAAGCCACCAATATTGGAAGAATGTTTAAAGGAAAACAAAGACAAGTTGAACTAGAGCAGAAATATTAAACTTTTTAAGCAGAATTCTTTTCTTTTTCAAATGAAATTTTACATGGAGCCCTGATTAAAATATGGCTGGCTGATTTGGGGAGGAGTACTCAGAGGCTACCTCCTATCTTATGAAGATGACTGCTGAGATATTTATATGGAATGGAGCCCCTACTGAGCATAGTTTGAAAACCCTTGGTTTGCTGCATTTGGTGGATCATGCCTATAATCCCAGTACTTGGGAGGCTGCCACACAAGGATCGCAGGTTTGAGGAAAGCCTCAGCAATTCAGTGAGACTTTCAGCGGCCAAGCACAATTTTTTTGTTTTTTGTTTTTTGTTTTTTGGCATTGAGGATTGAACCCAGGGGCATTCTACCTCTGAGCTACACCCCAGCCCTATTTTATTTATTTATTTTTGCGGTACTGGGGATTGAACCCAGGGGTATTCTACCTCCAAGCTATACCCCCAGCCCTATTTTTTATTCTTTATTTTGAAACAGGGTCTCACTAAGTTGCGGAGGGCCTCACTAAGTAGCTGAGGCTGGCCTCGAACCCAGATCCTCCAGTCTCTGCCTCCCAAATGCTGGGATTACAAGCATGTGCCACCACGCCCGGCTTCTTATTTTATTTTTATTTGGAAAATGGGTCGCACTAGGTTGATGAGAGTCTCACTACTTGCTAAAACTGTTCTTGAACCTGTGATCCTCCTGTCTCAGCCTCCCAAATACTGGGATTACAAGTATGTTCCACCACGCCCAGCACAAAAAAATTTTTTTAAGGGCTGGGGGTGTGGTTTGTTCATAGAACACCCCTGGGTTCAATCCCCAATACCACAAAAGAAAACACCTTTGGTTTTAATAAGAGTTAGAAGAAAGTAAAATCTTCATTTTAATGAAGGGAGACAGATGATTACTAAACTGCCTCTCATGGGGAGAAAGAGACAATTTTCTTTAAATAACTTTCACTGAAATAGAAATTCCTAGTCCATAAATTTGTATAATTCAGGAACTCTTTTTTTTTTTGGAACTGGAGATTGAACCTAGGGGCATTCTACCTCTGAGCTACACTCCCAGTCCTATTTTTTTATTCTTTATTTTGAAACAGGGTCTCACTAAGTTGTGGAGAGCCTCACTAAGTAACTGAAGTTGGCTGCACACTCAGATCCTCCAGTCTCAGCCTCCCAAATATTGGGATTACAAGCGTGTACCACCATGCCCAGCTAGGAACTCTTTTTTTCTTGTATGTAGACTTCAGAGAAGATCACTTTGAATGTGTGTGATAGAGAAGGAAAATTTAATGCAGTTTTCCTGAAACAGAATTGACTTCTATGGTTAATTATATTAATTCCAGAATCCTGGATTAGGAATGGATGGGTAATGATAGGAAAACATGAGTGGATATTATAATTTAGTTTTTTATTTTTTTTTTTTGCGATACTGGGGATTGAACTCAGGGACATTCTACCTCCGAGCTATACCCCCAGCCCTATTTTTTATTCTTTATTTTGAAACTGAGTCTCACTAAGTTGCAGAGTGCCTCTCTAGGTAGCTGAGGCTGGCCACGAACCCGGATCCTTCGGTCTCAGCCTCCCGAATGCTGGGATTACAAGCGTGCGCCACCACGCCCGACTAATTTAGTTTTATAGTTTGTTTTTTCTTCTTCCCTCTACTTTTCTGTAATTTTAAATAATTTATCTTTTATAGAAATAATGCTTATAAAATTTTTAGGAATAGAGCATAAAATTTTTAGGAATAGAGCCGGGCATGGTGACGCATGCTTTTAATCCCAGTACTTGGGAGGCTGAGATAGGAGCATCATAGGTTCAAGGACAGCCTCAGCAAGTAGTGAGACTCTCCAACCTAGTGAGACCTCATTTCCAAATAAGAAATAAAACTGGGCTGGAGGCACAGCTTGGAGATAGAATGCCTCTGGGTCCAATCCCTAGTACCACACACACACACACACACAAAATTTAGGAATAGCATGAAAGTACAAAGTAGAAACTTAAAAAGTTTCTGTATTCTCGACCGTCAATGACATTAAGAAACATAATAGTGCCAGGTGTGGTGGTGCATGCTTGTAATCCCAGTATGTGGGAGGCTGAAACCAAAGGATCTGGGTTCTCAGCCAGCCTCAGCTACTTAGTGAGACCCTGTTTCAAAATAAAGAATAAAAAATAGGACTGGCGATATAACTTGGAGGTAGAATGCCTCTGGGTTCACTCCCCAGTACCGCAAAAACATAATAGTCAACAAATGCAAGCCAGGTGTGGTGGCACATACTTGTAGTCCCAGTATTTGGGAGGCTGAACAGGAGGATTGTAGATTCGCGGCCAACCTCAACTACTTAGTGAGGCCCTCCACAACTTAGTGAGACACTATTTCAAAATAAAGAATAAAAAAATAAAGCCAGGTGTGGTGGCATACGCTTGTAATCCCAGCATTCGGGAGGCTGAGACCGGAGGACCTGGGTTCCGGGCCAGCCTCAGCTACCTAGAGAGACTCTGCAACTTAGTGAGACTCGGTTTTAAAATAAAGAATAAAAAATAAGGCTGGGGGTATAGCTCGGAGGTAGAATGCCCCTGAGTTCAATCCCCAGTACCGCAAAAAAAAAAAAAAAATAGGGCTTGGAGTATAGCTCAGAGGTAGAATGCTCCTGTGTTCAGTCCCCAGTTCTGCTAAGGGAAAAAAAAAATTCACCAAATAAAATTAATACAGAAGAGAATGATGTCTTTGGTCATTGGTATAATTTTTGTCTCCCTCAGATAAAAGCTTAAAATGTCCATTTTTAGCATAAAGTATAGTTTTGAACACTTAGAATCTAGCAGAGATCATCTTACAGTATTTGAATAATCATGCTATTTACTATATCTACTGTTCAGGAGAAGGAGTTACTTATTTCTAATGGATTTCATAGCAAAGAAACATACTTGTGCACATACACAACAGTTGACATGGGGGTGGTGATTTGATGGCTTGCTGGTGCAGTGAGTTTATGGTAATGACATTTTCTAAGTGGTTCCTATAAATAGATTGATTTGGAGCCTTCCGCTCTGACATGCCTGGCAACTGTGCTGACCCCACCCCATATCCAACTGTCAAAGGTGCCTAAAAATTCTAATTCCTAAGTCTTTTTTATTAAAGCCTCCTATCTGATGATATCTTTCTGTACACTTATGTATCTAGATCTTCTCTTCTGATTTTCAGGATTTTATAGGAAGCAAATGATGTTTTACATTATAATGGATGAGCTACTTGATCTTTTTTTCTAGTCGTTCCCACTCCGTTTTCTCTGTTACCATTCATATGAAGGAAACTACAATTGATGGAGAAGAGCTTGTTAAAATTGGAAAGCTGAACCTGGTAAGCATCCACCTTAATACCAGTTTCATTCTTGACTACTTCATAGAGCAGCTTGATACTTTTTACTTTAGACAATATTTTGTAGTCACTGGCTTATTAGCATTTTAGTGGGAGGAGAAATTTGTTATAGAAAATTTATTTTTCTGGCTATGTAGTACATTTTGTATGAGAATGCACATATTTGAATTCAAATCCAATAGATTGACCTTTTATTTTTAAAATTAAAGGTTGATCTTGCAGGAAGTGAAAACATTGGTCGTTCTGGAGCTGTTGACAAGAGAGCACGAGAAGCTGGAAATATCAACCAGTCCCTATTGACGTTAGGGAGGGTCATTACAGCTCTGGTAGAAAGAACACCTCATGTTCCTTATCGAGAATCTAAACTAACTAGAATCCTCCAGGATTCTCTTGGGGGTCGTACAAGAACATCTATAATTGCAACAATTTCTCCTGCATCTCTCAATCTTGAGGTAAGCCTTTTGAAAAGGAGCTATAAATCTTATTTAAAATATTGTATATTTTAAAAGGTCATTTACTGGTTTTATTCTTTCTCTATAGTAATATAAAGGAATTTGTCCATTGCATATGTGCACAGCCTGGAGGACAATACTTAGAGCAGTTTTTAACCATAAGATGCCAGTTACTTAATGGCTTTTCCACAGTCTTCAAAGAAAAATTCTGTGGGTCACTAGCAGTAGGTGACAGGTGGAGATTTCATTGAGAACTTAAAGTGAGTCAGGTGAACCCTAGTATTACAGAGGCTTCTTAGAGAGCACTGCTAGTAAAGTCAAATCTATGGGAACAGAAGGGAAAACCCGGAGAAGCAACAAAGATTTTACCAAAGATGGTAAAATCTATTACTTTCTTGCTGTCATCTGCTTTAAGTGGTATTATAAAAGCTCTTATAAAGTCTCCAACTTCCTTTTCATTTAAAAAATCTTTATTGAGCTATAATTCACATATCATAAAATTCACCCATGTTAAAGTATGCTAATTCAGTGATTTTAGTATATTCACAGAGTTGTACAACCATCACCAAAATCTTAAGTTTAAAATACTTTTAGCCTGGAGTGGTGGCACACACTTGTAATCCCAGGACTTGAGAGGCTGAGATAGGATGATCACAGGTTTGCAGCCAGCCTCAGCAACTTAGGGAGGCCCTTCACAACTTAGTGAGAACCTGTTTCAAAATTTAAAAATCCACTACCAAAAAAAAAAAAAAAATTGAGCCGGGCATGGTGGCGCACGCTTGTAATCCCAGCATTCCAGAGGCTGAGACCGGAGGATCCGGGTTCTTGGCCAGCCTCAGCTACCTAGTGAGGCACTCTGCAACTTAGTGAGACTTGGTTTCAAAATAAAGAATAAAAAATAGGGTTGGGGGTATAGCTTGGAGGTAGAATGCCTCTGAGTTCAATCCCCAGTACCACAAAAAAAAAAAAAAAAATTATTGCTCCCCATTTTTTTTCTCAGTGCTGAGGATTGAACCCAGGGACATTCTATCTCCAACCTACACCCCCAACCCTTTTTATTTTTTACCTTGAAACAGGGTCTTGATAAATTGCTGAGGCTAGCTTCCAACCTGCAATCCTGCAGTCCACCTATCTCAGCCTCCCAAGTACTAGGATTACAGGCATGTACCACCACACCTGGCTATCACCCCCAAATTTTTACCTATTAACAATTATTTCCCATTTACCCCACTCCCAACTCTAGGCTACATCTACTTTTTGTATCTATTGATTTACCTTTCTGGACATTTCATATAAATGGAGTCATAGAGTATGCGCTCTTTTGTGGCTGGCTTCTTTCACTTGCCATAATGTTTTCATGGTTCATCCATGTTGCATTATGTATCAATCAGTACTTCATTCCTTTTTATGGGTAAATAATATTTCATTACACAGATAAAAGATATATCACTATTCATCAGTTGGAATTCATTGAATTTAAGACTATTCTAAAGGGTCAATTATCATAAGGGCAAAGAACCTGGAAATTGAAAGGTAAAATTGTAAAGAAGGATAAAAAAGCGTGGGCCTAACCTATTCTTAAGATTTTTAGATTAGATAGAACCACAAATCATTACTTGTAAGTTATATAGTACATTCCCAATGTATTCAGTCTTTGATGTTTTCTTTTCGTAACAGGAAACTCTGAGTACACTGGAATATGCTCATAGAGCAAAGAACATATTGAATAAGCCTGAAGTTAATCAGAAACTCACCAAAAAGGCTCTAATTAAGGTAATTGTGACTTTTGTGGAGTAATGTAATCTTGTTTGACAAATGTGAAAATAAGGAACTAAAATTTAATTGTTAAACAAGATTTGTTAAATTGCCTGCAGTAGACATTTCTGTTGTTGTTGAGGCAAGTCTCATTTTACCCTCACCAGAATCTGGGCCCTGCAAAAGGTTGCTGAGGCTTATCGCAAACCTATGATCCTCCTGTCTCAGCCTCCCAAGTACTGGGACTACAAGCATGTATCATGATACCCGGCTAGACCATAAGTTTTTAATTTCATTGTTGTCCAGTTTATCAGTTTTTTTCTCCATATTTGTGTGAGCCCATTTCTGAGCTCTATTCTGATTCATTGATTTACTCATCCATCCCACCAATATTATCCAGTTGTAATTACTGTAGCTATAATTCTTGAAATTGGAAGCTTATAATGAAAATACATTTAAAGGAACTTCGAAGGCCATTGAAAGACTACTTATAACAAATTAATATTGATTAAAAAGTATAGTTATAACTTTTAATCATACTTTTTATGTTTTAAGAAACAAAAGACTAACTTTATGTTCATTCGTTAAATATGCTCCCTAAACTGGAAAAAAATACTAAACTGACACCTACAACATTTGTCTTATGTAGGAGTATACAGAAGAGATAGAGCGTCTGAAACGTGATCTTGCTGCAGCCCGTGAGAAAAATGGAGTATACATTTCTGAGGAAAATTTTAGGTAAGCCTTTGACTATAGTTTTTCTTGTTTCGTAATGGGAATTCAACCCGTTGTACCTCTGAGCTATACCCCCAGCCCTTTTTTATTTTTTATTTTGCAGCAGGGTGTCACTAAGTTGCTGAGCCTTGCCTCGAACCTCCAATCCTTCTGTCTCAGCCTTCCAAATACTGGGATTATAGGTGTGCACCACCACACCTGGCAACACTTTTTATATTTTAAGTTTGGCATCAGAATCCCCTTTCTTGTTAGAAAATACAACTTAAACTGTCTGAAAACAAGGGGATTTATTGAGTTTCAGGTATAAAAAATCCAATAACTCAAGATTCTAATTTCTGCCTCTTCACATTGCTATCTTGATTGGTGGCTTTCTTGTAGAACTGGCTTTCATCAAAGATAATGGTCAATAGCATAGCAGCTACATGCTATCTCATTCAAGTCTAGGATAGAAGAGAAACTTCCTGTGCTTCATCTACCAAAACTGGCCAGGGGAATATCACTTACAAATTTGGCCCTTGCCAGGCATGGTGGCTCATGCCTGTAATCCAAGTACTTGGGAGGCTGAGACAAGAGGATTGCAGGTTTGTGGCCAGCATCAGCAACTTAGTGAGGCCCTCTGTAACTTAGTGAGACCCTATATCTAAATAAAGAAAGCCCTTATTTGTGTCCATATATAAACACAACTGGTGAGGGAGTAACTGATGACAGAGTTGAGATTTACCTGCTTGATTGTCGTGGTGAGAGAATTGAGATTTACCTGCCTGTTGTCTTGAGCTAGTCAGGCTTCATCTGTGGAGCTAGGAATCCACAAATCCAAAGAGCTTGGCCACAACACTCAGGAGATGGTCATTTCCCAGTGGAAATCAGGATGGTGGAAATGAGTACTTACTAAGCAATTATTGAATGCTTGCCACAAATGGTTTTGCTTCTTGATTTGCTATTAGTAGTCAAATATTGGACTGTCTAGCATTCTTATCTTCTGTTATCCATCTCTGATTTTTTTTAATAATTTTATGGGCTGTACAGAATACTTGAAGTTCATCTATGAATGCTTAACATGCCTTAGAATTAGAGCAAGATAAGGTCGCAGGTTAGATAATAGTTACCATGACTAAGAGAGGTTTGTTGGTGTTTTAAAAGGAAAAATAAGCTGGGCGTGGTGACGCATGCTTGTAATCCCAGCATTCAGGAGGCTGAGACCGGAGGATCCGGGTTCGAGGCCAGCCTCAGCTACCTAGTGAGGCACTCCACAACTTAGTCAGACTCGGTTTCAAAATAAAGGATAAAAAATAGGGCTGGGTGTATAGCTCGGAGGTAGAATGCCCCTGAGTTCAATCCCTAGTACCGCAAAAAAAATAAATAAATCAAAAGAAAAATAGCTAAGCTGGGCATGGTGGCACATGCTTTGATTCCAGTACCTGGAAGACTGAGATAGGAGGATCACAGTTCACAGGCCAGTCTCAGCAACTTAGCATGACCCTGTTTCAAAATTAAAAAAAAGAAAAAGAGTTGGGGATGTAGCCCAAAGGTAGAACACCTCTAAGTTCCATCCCCAGTACCAAAAATAAAAAAGAAGTAAAAATGGCTGACAACACTCAATCCTGTCTATAATCTTTAGAGACTATAGTTTATTTGCTTTCATCTTTTTGATGGTTTTTAGCTTCAAAAGTAACTTTGCTTTTCACTTTGTTGATTCCATAATTGAAAAGACAGTGTTTGTTTTTTAAGGACATGAGGCATAATCTGAGACAATTTTTCCTGAAAAAGCTTTTGGAATTATCACACTGTAAATCAGAGAAGGATCACCAAAACTACAGCCAACATTTATAAACAAGGTAGTAGCTGAGCATGATGGCACACACTTGTAATCCCAGTACTTGGGAGGCTGAGACAGGAGGATCACAGTTTTGAGGACAGCCTCAGAAAGTAATGAGACTCTCATCAACCTAGTGAGACCCTGTTTCAAAATAAAAATAAAATAGGGCTAGGGGTGTAGCTCAGAGGTAGACTGCCCCTGGGTTCAATCTCCAGTACCAAAAATAAAAAGAACAAGTTAGTGCTTTACTTACCCCAAGCTTAACAGGTATCTTACAACTAGATTAAAAATGTGGTGGCACACGCTTGTAATCCCAGTACTTGGGAGGCTGAGACAGGAGGATCCGGGTTCGTGACCAGCCTCAGCTACTTAGTGAGGCCCTACGCAACTTAGTGAGACCCTGTTTCAAAATAAAGAATAAAAAATAGGACTAGGGGTGTAGCTCAGAAGTTGAAGGCCGCTGGGTTCAATCCCCAGTACTACACACACAAAAAAAAAGAATCTCAATACAATAGCAATGTTTCATTACCCCTTGACATTCAGTATAAGAAAAGCATTTCAAATATCCTATTTTATATAAAGGATCTATTTCCAATAAAGAACTAATATATTTAGACTTTTAGAATTAACTGTCTTCTTATACCTCAGCTCTGGCTTTACTTTTGTTTTTTTAACTTGGGGTACTGGGGACTGATCCCTGGGGTGCTCTATTTTTTTTTTTTTTTTTTTTTTTTTGCGGTACTGGGGATTGAACTCAGGGGCATTCTACCTCTGAGCTACACCCCCAGCCCTATTTTTTATTCTTTGTTTTGAAACAGGGTCTCACTAAGTTGTGGAGGGCCTCACTAAGTAGCTGAGGCTGGCCTCAGCTCTTATAAGCGTGTGCCACCACGCCCGGCGCATGGGGTGCTCTATTTTATTTTTTATTTTGAAACAGAGTCTTGACATGTTATTGCTTGTTAGCCTTAAACCTGTGATCCTGCCATCTCAGCCTCCCAAATACTGGGATTACTCACTCACTCACTTCCTTCCTTCTTTCCTTCCTACCTTCCTTCCTTCCTTCCCTTATTGGAGATTGAACCCAGAGGCATTCTAACTCTGAGCTACACTGTTAGCCCCAATTTATTTATTTATTTATTTATTTATTTATTTATTTATTTATTTATTTATTTGCGGTACTGGGGGTTGAACTCAGGGGCATTCTACCTCCGAGCTATACCCCCAGCCCTATTTTTTATTCTTTATTTTGAAACCAAGTCTCACTAAGTTGCGGAGTGCCTCACTAGGTAGCTGAGGCTGGCCAAGAACCCGGATCCTCTGGTCTCAGCCTTCCAATTTATTTTTTATCTTGAAACAGGGTCGCACTACATTTTAGAGGGCCTCACCAAGTTGCTGTGGCTGGCCGCAAACATTTGATCTTTCTGGCTTTTTAATGAATAGTATCTGTTAAGCTTAATAACTTAAGCTAAGTTAAAGAAATTTGCATTCACAGAATAATCTTGGTCATATAAGCATAATGTGGAATGAAAAAATGTTGGTAGTTATGAAAGGAGTAGAACAAAAGATAAACAGTTACTCTTTGTGTGTGTATGTATGGTGCTGGGGACTAAATTTGGGACCTTGCACATTATTGGAAACCACTCTCCAACTGAGCTAATCTCCCAGCCCAGGCACTTTTTTTTTTTTGGCGATACTGGGGATAGAACCCAGGGGCATTCTACCTCCAAGCTACACCCCCAGCCCTATTTTTTTTTTTTTTTTTTTTTTTTTTAATTCTTTATTTTGAAACAGGATCTCACTAAGTTGTGGAATGCCTCACTAGGTAGGTGAGGCTGGCTGCGAACCCATATCCTCCAGTTTCAGCCTCCCAAATGCTGGGATTACAAGCGTGCGCCACCACGCCCGGCTAAGTCTGGGCTTTCATCAAATGTTTTTATTGGGACTTTTTTCTTTTGGGTAAAGCCTTTTAGTCTTTCCTGAGAAGATTTGCCTAGTTTTCTGGTCAGAGATTATTTTGGCTACTGATACTCAATTAGAGTATGTATAAGAGCTAAGGGTCCCATCATTCAGTATGTAGATTTTCACTTAAATGCCTGTTTTCCAGAACCTAAATCTTACTCCCACTTTCCCTCGTGTTTAGTGAAATGAAGCTGGAAGTTCTAATAAAGTACTGTAGATCATTAGCTGTCAAGGAAAGGGGAAGATTGCCCCCTAGAGGGCATTCATCAATATTCACAGTTTTTGTGGAGGTGGGATAGGATTTCTTTTCAGTACTGAGAAATTGAACTCAGGGAAGCCGGGCGTGGTGGCGCACGCTTGTAATCCCAGCATTCGGGAGGCTGAGACCGGAGGATCTGGGTTCGCAGCCAGCCTCAGCTACCTAGTGAGGCACTCTGCAACTTAGTGAGACTCGGTTTCAAAATAAAGAATAAAAAAATAGGGCTGGGGGTATAGCTCGGAGGTAGAATGCCCCTGAGTTCAATCCCCAGTACCGAAAAAAAAAGAAATTGAACTCAGGGACATTCTACCTCCAAGCTACCCATTCAGCCCTTTTCATTTTGAAACAGGGTCTTGCTAAATTGCTGAGGCTGGTCTTGAACCTATGATCCTCCTGTCTCATCCTCTCAAGTACTGGGATTACAGGTGAGTGCCACTATGTCTGGCCATACATATTTATTGATGGTTCTTATTGTCAGAGGCAGTGAGTGCTCCTGGGATCTAGTAGGTGGAGATCAGGGATGCTATTCAACATCCTAAAATGCACAGGATACCCCAAAACAAAAAATTATCTGGTAAGCCAGGCGTGGTGGCGCACCTTTGTAATCCCAGCATTCGGGAGGCTGAGACCAGAGGATCCGGGTTCGCGGCCAGCCTCAGCTACCTAGTGAGGCACTCCGCAACTTAGTGAGACTCAGTTTCAAAATAAAGAATAAAAAAAAAAAAATAGGGCTGGGGGTGTAGCTCGGAGGTAGAATGCCCTTGAGTTCAATCCCTAGTACCGCAAAAAAAAAAAAAAATTATCTGGTCCAAAATGTCATAAGTACATAGGCTAAGAAACCCTGCTCTAGAAAATAATCCTTTGATCTCATCAGAGAGTCTGTGATAGTATACTAGTGGTGTTTGAATAGGGTAGGAGGGATATCCCAATCAGGCAGGAGGTGATATTACTGTGCATACATACTTAACCTCAGTCCCCTAGGTATTTTTAAACCCTTCTCTTACCCCTTCCTCTTGTGATACCTGATGCCTTTAGGTCTCAAGCCTTCCCAGTATTCTGGGGAAGTACCTTTGTATTTCATATCCATGATTACAGACACTTGGGTTGTCTCTCCTGTCTCTACTTTAAGTGAGTTATAGTCCTCCATCAGCTTTGTAGCTTCACAGATTTGATATGCACACACATGCTTTTCCTCATAAATAGGGATTCTCAGTTTCAGAATGGAGGTCAAAAGAAAATGTTGCATTTGCAAGATGAAGACTGAGAATACATTTGTTCTTTGCAATTTGCATTTATTACTTATCAACACTGAGGTATCATTGACATGATTAATGGTGAAAATGAGTTTGTATAACTGCCATGATTCTGTTACATTCTGAAATGTAGGATTTAGGGGGAAAAAATTAACTGTTACACTCATATTAAACTTTATTTTAGAGCCATGAATGGAAAATTAACTGTTCAAGAAGAACAGATTGTAGAGTTGATTGAAAAAATTGGTGCTGTTGAGGAAGAACTAAATAGGGTAAGTATTCAAAAGAATATTCAATGTTATGTGAAAAAATATGAAAAGAAAATTTTAGAATGTGAAGGATCTGATTCCCCCATCTCCCATTTTAAAGATTTTTTTTCCTCTGTGGTGCACGTCTGTAACCCCAGTATTTGGGAGACTGAGACAGGAGGATTGCACTTTTGAGTCCAGCCTGGGCAACTTAGCAAGATCCTGCTTCAAAATAAAATAGAGCTGAGGGTGTAGCTCAGAGGTAGAACAGCAGTGTGTTCAATCCCCAATACTGAAAGAAAAAAAAATTTTTTTTCTTGCTGATTCGTATACTGAATATAAATTGTATCATAATTTTATTAACATCAATGATAATGAAAATGCTTCCTATTTTAACACATATGTTGATATAATGTTATAAGAAATTACAGTCAGGTGTTGCTTACTGACTGGGATATGTTCTAAGACAAACATTGTTAGGCTGATTTCATTATTTTGAAAATATAGCTTGTTCTTGCACAAACATACATAGCCTAGCACACACCTAGGATATAGAACATAGCCAATTTCATTTTTTTTTGTATGTGTGTGTTACTGAGGATTGAACCCAAAGTGTTCACCTTAGAACTACACCCCCAGCCATGTTTTATTTTTTATTTTGAAATAGGGTCTTGCTAAGTTACCCCACACTGGCCTCAAACCTGCAATCCTCCTGTCTTAGCCTTCCAAGAACTGGAATTGCAAGTATGTCTACTGCACCCGGCTTTCTTTTTTTTTTTTTTAATTTACTTTTTAAACTTTTTGTTGAAAACTAAGGCACAAACATAAACCTGAGCCTAGGCCTTTATAATGTATACACATCCATTGACAATATTGGAAGAATCCTAAGAATTAACAGCACCACACCAGATCTGTTATTTAATTTCTAAAGTTTTATTTTTTTTTATTTTTTTGCGGTACTGGGGGTTGAACTCAGGGGCATTCTACCTCTGAGCTATACCCCCGGCCCTATTTTTTATTCTTTATTTTGAAACCGAGTCTCACTAAGTTGCGGAGTGCCTCACTAGGTAGCTAAGGCTGACTGCGAACCTGGATCCTCCAGTCTCAGCCTCTGGAATGCTGGGATTACAAGCGTGCGCCACCATGCCCGGCATTTCTAAAGTTTTAAATAAGCTTACAGAAAGAAACCAGCTACCATATAAAATTTGCCAACCCACCCTGTTTAAACACCACTGTTGTACTATCACATACTCTCTCATCAGAGTGTGTGGCTCCCAGAATTTTTTAACTCTTAAAAAAATGTTAAATGTATTATATTTAGGTTACAGAGTTATTTATGGATAACAAAAATGAACTTGACCTGTGTAAATCTCATCTGCAAAATAAGACACAGGAACTTGAAACCACTCAAAAACATTTGCAAGAAACTAAATTACAACTTGTTAAAGAAGAATATATCTCATCAGCTTTGGAAAGTACTGAAGAGAAACTTCATGAGGCCGCCAGCAAGGTTTCTCCTTTGTTTTGATTTGTACTTGCATTTAAAAAAAATTAGAGAATGTGTAAAAGTGATTTTCTTTGCTTAAGCATTAATTGTGAGATTCTATTTATTCACCACAAATGGTATTTCTGTCAATTTTTTAAAACATTATTTTACTATTTCATCCATATTTTTCTCACTGGAGATGCCAATTTAAGAAAAATCACTCCTGGTATTTTGAAAATAGAGAATGACTTTATATTTTGCAAACGTTTTGAATAATGATGTGATGCTTTGTCTTTGTGGTGGTAATTATAACTAAATAGTCTTTAAGAATTTAGTACTTTCTAATGATGGAAGATATTGAAAGTGTTAGTTTTATTAGGTGTACTTTTGAGGAGCTAGTAAAACATAATAGGAAAAAATTGTGAGGGAAGCATAAATATTACAGTAAATTTCTATAGTGTTTTCCTTGTATAGTTGCCTAAGGAAGGAGAAATAAAGATTTCCTGGGCATCTGAAAAAAAAATTAGCATAAGATGAAGCATTTCTTAGTTCTCATCAGGAGAAATCTTTATGTAGCACAGATACTTTCATTAGATTGCTTTCAGCTAATCCATCTTATCAACATTTGTCTTAAAAAATTTTATATAGTTACTTAACACAGTTAAAGAAACTACAAAAGATGTATCTGGTCTTCATTCCAAACTGGATCGTAAGAAGGCAGTTGACCAACACAATGCAGAAGCTCAGGATGTTTTTGGCAAAAACCTGAATAGTCTATTTAATAATATGGAAGAATTAATTAAGGATGGCAGCTCAAAACAAAAGGCCATGCTGGAAATTCAAAAGACCTTGTTTGGTAAGTTGAAGCATTTCTAATTATTCTAGTCTTTATGGCTTTCATGTGAGGCTAATTTTGAAACTAATAAAACAGTAAAACACTTGGGTGACAATGTTACCAGTACCCCCGACAGTACACATACTGTCTGTTTAGGCTAGATATTAATGCTTTTATCTTCTTTGAATTAATCTTACAAGTTTATTTTCCCCGTTTTCTATAAAATAAT
The DNA here is from genome assembly GCA_004027655.1 of Graphiurus murinus. Taxonomy (NCBI): domain Eukaryota; kingdom Metazoa; phylum Chordata; class Mammalia; order Rodentia; family Gliridae; genus Graphiurus; species Graphiurus murinus. The sequence goes on from PVLC010005673.1 coordinate 20,545, forward strand.
TTATTAAATCAGCATATAAATGGTAGAAGTAAAAGTCCTCTTTACCCTGACCCAGGGAATTTAATACTGTAAATTTTGGAGACCTTTTCTAGAAATTTTCTTTGCACAAATATTTTACAACATTTTCTTTTGGGAGTGTGTGTGTGTGTGTGTGTGTGTGTATTTCCAAAAGAAATAGGAATGTATGTGTAAAGTATTTACATATTCTTGTTGATGTACTGTAATTATGCATCATAATGAGATTCAAAGTGATACATACATGCATACAGCACTTGATGTGTTTCCTTCTGGATCCCACCCCATTATCTCTTCTCCCCATACATGTTAGTGAGATTGATAGTGATACTTTCATATATAGACATAGCATTATTTGAACTCTTTCCTTCATCAGTTCTTTTTTCCCTCCCCACCTCCTATACAAACCCCCTTCCACTATTCTGATGGTCTTTGTCCTCTTTTATCTCAAATTCCTTTTGTTTCCTATTTTCATTCTGACCCTGGTGATTTAATACTATAAATTTATTGGGGTCGCCGGGCGTGGTGGCACACGCTTGTAATCCCAGCATTTGGGAGGCTGAGACAGGAGGATCCGGGTTCGTGGCCAGCCTCAGCTACCTAGTGAGGCACTCCGCAACTGAGTGAGACCCTGTTTCAAAATAAAGAATAAAAAATAGAACTGGGTGTGTAGCTTGGAGGTAGAATGCCCCCTGAGTTCAATCTCCAGTATCACCAAAAAAAAATTTTTTTACTGGGGTCTCTTTCTAGAAAAAAAAACAACTTTTTTTTTCTTCAGTACTAGGGATTGAACCCAGGGACATTCTACCTCTAAGCTATACACCCCCAGTCCTATTTTTTATTCATTATTTTGTAACAGGGTCTCACTAAGTTGTGGAGGGCCTCATTAAGTAGCTGAGGCTGGCCACGAACCGGGATCCTCCAGTGTCAGCCTCCCAAATGCTGGGATTACAAGCGTGTGCCACCATACCCGGCTCTCTTTCTAGAAATTTTCTCTGCAAAAACCTTTCAACTCCCCCCCCGACCCCCTTTGGGGAATGCATATCTTGAAGGCTTGCTATTTTTTCAGAATATGTATAGTACTGGGATGGAACCCAAGGGCATTCTACCTCTGAGCTACACCCTCCCACCCTATTTTATTTTTATTTTGAAACAGGGTCTCCCTAGATTGATTAGAGTCTCAGTGTTTGTTGATACTACGATCCTCCTGTCTCAGCCTCAAAAGTACTGAGATTATAAGTGTGTATCACCATGCCTGGCAACTCCCAGCCCTTTTTATTTTTATTTGGAAACAGGGTCTCACTAGGTTGTTAAGGGCCTCTCTAAATTGCTGAGGCTGTTCTGGAACCTGTGGTTCTCCTGTCTTAGCCTCCCAAGTATTGGGATTGCAAGTGTGTACCACCATGCCCAGCATATATTATTCATTTTAACGATTCCATTATTATCTCTTTTTAGAAAGAAAACTCTTAAGTATGAGCTTATTTATTATAAATATATACTCATAGAAAATTTGAAAGGTCTAGAAATGTAATAATTTAAAAATCATTTAGATGTTAGTCATACTCAGCCAGTCACCATAAACTTTGGTATTGATTTCACTTTTGTTCTGTAAACTCTTTTACCTACTCTAATAGTGGATATTATTTTTAGTTAGAGATTAGTTTTAGAATTTTTTTTTTTTTTTCTGGTGGTACCAGGGATTGAACCCAGGCTCATTCTACCTCCAAGCTATACTCCCAGTCCTATTTTTTAATTTTTATTTTGAAATAGGATCTCACTAGATTGTTGATAGTCTCACTACATTGCTGAGGCGGCCTTGAACCTGCTATTCTCCTATTTCAGCCTCCCAAGTACTGGGATTATAGGCCTGAGCCACCATGCCCAGCTTAGAATATTCTAATTCTTGGTTTACTGTGATTTTTAGTTATGAGTCTGATATACTTACAAATATGTCTAGGTCTTACAGAATACTATAGAACACATATAGTACATATTTAAATCTTTCCTCCAGCCGGGCGTGGTGGCGCACGCTTGTAATCCCAGCATTCCGGAGGCTGAGACCGGAGGATCCGGGTTCGTGGCCAGCCTCAGCCACTTAGTGAGGCACTCCGCAACTTAGTGAGACCCTGTTTCAAAATAAAGAATAAAAAATAGGGCCGGGGGTATAGCTTGGAGGTAGAATTCCCCTGAGTTCAATCCTCAGTACTGCCAAAAATAAATAAATAATATAAATAAATAAATAAATAAATAATCTTTCCTCCAGTGGAGCGAGGGAGGTGGTCTAGGAGAGGGGGGGAATTAATGACAAAACACTTCCATTGACATTATGCATAAATGTGAGAATGAAAATGACAATCAATTGTAGTATCGTGTATAGGAAGGAGGGAGAGTGGGGAGGGAGCCAAGGGAAAGCCCGCCAAGTGCTGTGTGCTTGTATATCACTCTCTATCACTATGAATTGCATTATGATGTGAGACTATAATGCACCAATAAATGTATTAAAGATAAATGCCAAATATCAGCCGGGCGTGATGGCGCACGCTTGTAATCCCAGTACTTGAGAGGCTGAGACGAGAATCTGAGTTTGAGGCCAACCTCAGCTACTTAGTGAGGCTGTCTGCAACTTAATGAGACCCTGTTTCAAAATAAAGAATAAAAAATAGGACTGGGGGTGTAGCTGGGAGGTAGAATGCCCCTGGGTTCAATCCCCAGTACTGTAAAAATAATAATAATAATAAAATAAATAAATGCCAAATTTTAAAAAAAATAGTCTTTTTCTTATGTAGTGAGTTATTTCTTTTAAGCTTATTTATTATTACAAATTCCATAGCAAGTATGTAATTTTGCCTAACTTTTAATGGTTCTATCTATATATAAATATGTTTGTTTATGTTAAAATTTACATCTTTTTGTTGTTGTTACAGGTAATCTGATGTCTTCCAGTGTGTCTGCATTAGACTCCATTAATACAATAGCACTTGGATCTCTCACATCTATTCGAGAAAATGTGTCAACTCATGTTTCTCAGATTTCTAATATGATGTTAGAAGAACGATCATTATCAGTGGAAAGTAAAACTGTACTGCAGAAACTTATTGTTAGTAAATTTCTTAAATTATTTTTGAAAGGTTACATTTGATGTTATCAAGAACAATGTTATCTGCTCTTTTTTCATCTTAAGTTTTGCTAGACACAGTGACAGATATATCACTGAGACAATATGTTTATATTTTTAAATATAAATCTCTCTACTGTTTCTTTTTTCCTTCCAGAAAGATTAGTTTCCTAATACATATAACTAAGTTTGGAAACTTTTTTCACTTTTATCTGGTATGATTAAGAATAAGAGCCAGCCGGGCGTGGTGGCGCACACTTGTAATCCCAGCATTCGGGAGGCTGAGACCGGAGGATCCGGGTTCGCGGCCAGTCTCAGCTACCTAGTGAGGCCCTCCGCAACTTAGTGAGACCCTGTTTCAAAATAAAGAATAAAAAATAGGGCTGGGGGTGTAGCTCGGAGGTAGAATGCCTCTGGGTTCAATCCCCAGTACCGCAAAAAAATAAAAAAGAATAAGAGCCAGGCATGGTGGCACACACTTGTAATCCTAGTACTTGGGAGGCTGAGATTGGAGAATCACAGGTTCAAGGACAGCCTCAGCAAGTAATGAGACTCATCAACCTAGTGAGACCCTGTTTCCAAATAAGAAATAAAATGGGTTGGGGGTGTAGCTCAAAAGTAGAATGCCTCTGGGTTCAATCCCCAGTACCAAAAAAAAAAAAGGAATTATCAGTAAGTCTTCTAATAACTAGAGAGCAGCTTTGGCTCCAGATGAATTCGAGGGACCCATAACTTATTTGTTGGCCTAGTAATTGGTAGGTCACCTTATTTCAAGGGTCCTGGTATAGCCATGTTACACTAACCCAACCAAAAGGGGATATTGGGTAATTTTAAAACTGCAGGAATATGTGATAGTAATAGCAATGTGTGATAGTACATTAATATATGATAGTAATAGTATTAGCAAGAAAAATAACAAATAGAATTCTAGAAACACATATAACAAAGCCGGGCGTGGTGGCGCATGCTTATAATCCCAGCATTCGGGAGGCTGAGACTGGAGGATCCGGGTTCGCGACCAGCCTCAGCTACCTAGTGAGGCACTTCCGCAACTTAGAGAGACTTGGTTTCAAAATAAAGAATTAAAAAAATAGGGCTGGGGGTGTAGCTCGGAGGTAGAATGCCCCTGAGTTCAATCCCCAGTACCGCAAAAAAAAAAAAAAAAAAAAGAAACACATATAACAATTCTTAGGATTAGAACTGTGTAGCCAAACCCTTCTTGGCCTTAACACTAAAGCTTTTTTCCATAGTTGTCTAGAAGTCACTAATCTAATTACATTTCATATTATTTCCTTCATACCAGATTTATGTATATTCTTTATTCTGTAATTGTATGGTTTGTCTGAGAAATTTTTGGCTATATTATTTTGTTTTCTTGTGCAGGCTCTCTGCCTCCCTTTTTGAAGTTAACAGTATTTATTAGACAATTTCTAAGTAAATGCTACAAATTTGGCTTGACCCTCTGCTTAGATTTTTGTTTTTTGTTTTTTGTTTTTTTTTTTTTGCGGTACTGGGGATTGAACTCAGGGGCATTCTACCTCCGAGCTACACCCCCAGCCCCTTTTTATTCTTTATTTTGAAACAGAGTCTCACTGAGTTGCGGAGTGCCTCACTAGGTAGCTGAGGCTGCCCGCGAACCTGGATCCTCAGGTTTCAGCCTCCCGAATGCTGGGATTACAAGCGTGCGCCACCAAGCCTGGCTCCTCTGCTTAGATTTAATGCTTATATAATACTAGCTGATACATTTCTTCAACCATCCAAGTTTGACAAAGTTAAAACATATTCTTCTATTACTAACTTTTCAGAAATTGATTAGTTCACTAAATGGTGATGTGTATATTTTTATTTTTTTTCTGCATAGCTAGTTTAAAGCATTGCCTGAATGAAAAGAAGAGATGACTATTGCTCCCACAGAATTTGTTGAAACTAGTATGATAGCGGAATACCAGTATCACTATCAGTCCGGTGTGGTGATGCATACCTGTAATTCTAGTACTTGAGACAGGAGGATCCCAGGTTTGTAGCCAACCTCAGGAACTTAGTGAGACTCTGTATCAAAATAAAAAATAAAATAGGGCTGGGGCTGGGGGGTGTAGCTCAGAGGCAGAATGTCCCTGGATTCAATTTCTAGTACCACTCAAACCAAACAAAACAGTATCTTCTTCTTTTAAGCACTCACTAATTTATTTGTTATAGATTTGTTTGTTATTTACTTCTGATTCCCCTACCCTAATAAAAAGACCTTAGGTCAGGATCTTCTTATAAAGATTCCCAATCTATACCACATTTTCAGCTTTCCATATACCTTGACAAGAATAAGAACCTTTCTAAGTCCTTATACAATAGGCTATTAAGTCATCAGGTCTTCAGGGTTAAACACCTCTATCTCAAAGCCTACTCTTGAGGACTATTTGGAGTGTGTGTGTGTGTGTGTTCGTTCCTGAGGATTGATCCCAGGGGCATTCTACCTCTGAGCTACGCCACTAGCCCTATTTTTTGTTTTTTTATTTTGAAACAGGGTTTCACTAGGTTGATGAGAGTCTCACTACTTGCTGAGGCTGTCCTTGAACTTGTAATCCTCCTGTCTCAGCTTCCCAAGTACTGGGATTACAAGCGTGCACCACCATGCCCAGCTGGACTCAGCCTTTTAGGCTAATAACCTAAACTTGCTTGAAATTTATTTTGTTAAATGTACCTGTTGCCTCTAGGGTTTTGTTTTTCTCTATTTGGAATGCTAAAATCTTATCAATTGATTCTCATTTTCCCCTCTTCTCAATTCTACCTTCTGTTTTATTAGACTATTAAGAATATATGCTAAGTGACCATTTTCTTAATCACTGGAGAAGGGACTAAGTGACTTATGCTGAATATAGATTCTAGATATACAGATATATCTCTGTAGGTTATAAAGAATATAAGATATCAATTTAGAATTTTAATGTAAATGTTAATTTTATGAAATATTTAAGATATTATTTAACCAGACAGGTTCATGGAAGTAAAATACTCTTTTTGAAGACCTGTTCATTTATTTTTAAAACCAGGATGAACTTAAAACTGGCCTTCTAAGTTCACTGGAAACAATTTTATACCCCACTGTGATGTCTATATTGGAAATCAATAGTCAACTAAAGCACAGTTTCAAGACTTCATTGACAGTGGCTGATAAGGTAACAAAAGCTATGTTCTTAATCTAAAAATTAATGTGTTGTTTAAGAAAGAAACTAATAGCCGGGCGTGGTGGCACACACTTGTAATCTCAGCATTTGAGAGACTGAGACCTGAAGATCCGGGTTCACGACCAGCCTCAGCTACCTAGTGAAGCCCTCCACAACTTAGTGAGACCCTGTTTCCAAATAAAGAATAAAAAATAGGGCTGGGGGTATAGCTTGGAGGTAAAATGCCCCTCATTTCAATCCCCAGTACCACACACACAAAAAAAAAACTAATTTTTTTTTTCCTTCAAAGATAGAAGATCAGAAAAAAGAAATGGATGGCTTTCTCGATATATTGTGTAATAACCTACATGAACTACAAGAAAATACATTTTCTTCCTTGGCTGAATCACAGAAGCTTTATGAAAACTTAAGTGAAGACCTGAAGACAGTAAAGCAAACCCATTCACAGGTACCTTGTTTAGCTGATATGGGAGTATAAAAAGAGTTTTATGATGACTTGATATGACTTAATAATCCAAACAATCCATGGTACAAAATCTGAATGCTATAAACCTAACTTAGAAACCTGAAAGTACCATAGCCATTGTCGCTTATAACAGTAATTAATGTAAAATAACTGAGAATATGTCACCTGATCAGTTAATATTTGAGAATTTGCTACATGTAGAACCCTATCCTGAAGCACATTATAAACAAAACAGTCCTTTCCTCACATTAGGATGAGAGATGGTCAGAGAACCATACCTTTAAAGAAAATGGGTAGGTAAGTCAGGCATGGTGGTGCATGCCTGTAATCCCAGTACTTGGGAGGCTGAGACAGGAAGATTGAAGGTTTGCTGCCAGCCTCAGCAACCTCATGAGGCCCTCTGCAACTTAGTGAGACCCTGTTTCAAAGTAAAAAATAAAATAGAGCCAGGTGTGGTGGCGCACACTTGTAATCCCAGTACTTGGGAGGCTGAGACTGGAGCATCCAGGTTCACAGCCAGCCTCAGCTACTTAGTGAGGCCCTCCACAACTTAGTGAGACCCTGTTTCAAAATAAAGAATAAAAAATAGGACTGGGGGTGGAGCTCTGAGGTAGTAGAATGCCCCTGTGGGTTCCATTCCCAGTACCACCACCAAAAAAACAATAGAGCTGGGGGTATAGCTCTCTGGGTTCAATCCCCCAGTACCAATAACAACAAAAAACGATTTGATTTTAAAGATACCAAGTATGAGCAAAAGTAAGAATCTATTTATATTTTATTAATGTGACCCAACTAGATTCTATAAAATTTTTTAGCTCCAGTAACTGATAGTTTTGTATTATATGACTTAGTAGGTTATCAATATTAATCTCACCTTTTAGTATTTTATCAGTGAAAAGTAGAATCCTTTAAAATGATTCTCAAACATGATAGCTGGATGTGCTTGATTAGTTCTGAGGTATGATAAAAATAATTTGTTATTAGTAGTTAATATAGCAAAGTTTGCTACTTATTTAATTTTTTAAAAATTCCAAGCCAGGCATGGTGGCCCATGCTTGTAATCCCAGTACTTGGGAGGCTAAGACAGGAGGATCACAGTTCACCACCAGCCTCAGGTACTTAGTGAGGCCCCCTGCAACTTCATGAGACCCTGTTTCAAAACAAAGAGTAAAATGGAGCTGAGGATATAGCTCAGAGGTAGAATGCCCCTGAGTTCCATCCCTAGTATAAAAAATAATGAATAAATAAAAATTCCTAATCTGTGAATGTGCCTGTAAACTCAGTACTTGGGAGGGTGAGACAGGAGAATCACAGGTTCAAAGGCCAGCCTAGCATCTTAGTGAGATCTTGTTTCAAAATAAAAATTAAAATGGCTGGGGTGTATCTCAGAAGAAGAATGCCCCTGGATTCAATTCTCAGGACCACACTTACACACACAAAAAAATCCTATAGTGTTATCCTCTTAGTATCCCTTTCAGTACTTTCTTCTATGGGAAAGAGGTAGATAAGAATTTATATCATTTTAATATGGTATTCTTCCATAGAATATGTCATCAGCCATATACAGAAAAAAATGTCCAAATGTCATAATTTCAAGTCTCTTTCCCCACATCTTTCTTATAGGAACTTTGCCAGTTAATAAATCTTTGGACACAGAGGTTCTGTGCTCTGGAGGAAAAGTGTGAAAACATCAAGAAACCCCTCAGTAGTGTCCAAGAAAATACAAAGCGGTAAGCTATTTTTAAGTTATTTTAAACTTTCCTGTAAAGTCTTCTAAATTATTTCAGAAGAAAAATTTCAAATAGTATAAATTATTATTGTATATTTTCAACCAAATTTCTTATTTGTTAATAATTTATTGTGTATATGTGTGTATTTGTATATATATGTACATGCACATAAGCAACTTTCTTTCTTTTTTTTTTTCTTTTTTGTTTGGAACTGGGGATTGAACCCAGAGGCATTCTACCTCCAAGCTGCACCTTCAACCGTTTTTATTTTTTTGTTTTGAAACAGAATCTCCCTAGGTTGCTGAGAGTCTCACTGAATTGCTGAGGGTGTCCTTGAACCTGTAATGCTCCTGTCTCAGCCTTCCAAGTACTGGGATTGTAGGCATGTGCCACCACATCCAGTTCATAAACAACTTTTTTGTGTGTATGTGGTACTGGGGATTGAACCCAGGGGCATTCTACTTCTGAGCTATACTTCCAGCCCTGTTTTATTCTTTATTTTGATACAGAGTCTCACTAAGTTGCGGAGGACCTCAGTAAGTAGCTGAGGCTGGCCATGAACCTGCGATCCTCCTGTCTCAGCCTCCCAAGTACTTGGGATTACAAGGGTGTACCACCACACCTGGCTCTCATAAACAGCTTTCTATTCCATATTTGTACTTCCTTTTCAGACAGTGGGAAACCTGGCCCTCATCCACAATATATTTTTATATTTTCCAATCTTAGAACACATTAAGTAATTTCACAACTTCTAACCTATATCACTGGTTTAAAAATATACTTCCTAACTAGAGCAGAATTTGGCAAACTATGGCTGGTGGGCTGGATTCCTGTGATTATAAACAATTTTATTGGACACAGCCTTCTCCATGTCTTTACATGTTATCATTGGCTGCCTTTGGACTGCAGTGGTAGAATCATTGGAGTTATTACACCATAAGCATAAAATACTTGCTATATGACTTTTTTTTTTTTTTTTTTGTGGTACTTGGGATTGAACCCAGAGGTATCCTACTTCCAAGCTTTACCCCCAGCCCTATGTTATTTTATTTTATTTTATTTTGGAACAGGTTTCCTAAATTGCAGATGATCTGGCTAAATTGCTATATCCCCAGCCCTATTTTATTCTTTATTTTGAAACTGAGTCTCACTAAGTTGTGGAGTGCCTCACTAGGTAGCTGAGGCTGGCTGCGAACCCGGATCCTCCAGTCTCAGCCTCCCAAATGCTGGGATTAGAAGCGTGCGCCACCACGCCCAGCTTGTAGTACCCCTTTCTAACCTCCTAAGTACTGCAATTACAGGTGTGTGCTCCCGCGCCTGACACAAGATTCAATTTTTTTGCCTATAAGGAAGAGAATATTTATTATATTTACTCCTGTTTTTGCCCTTTGAATTTTTCTTTCCTGAAGTTCCAAGCTTCTTCAGAGTAGAGAACTTCCTTTGATCTTTAAGAGTAGGTCTGCTTAGTCACAAATTCTGTTCACCTTTGTCTGAGAATGTCTTGATTTCTCCTTCATTCCTGAAAGATAATTTCATTGGATATGAAATCCAGGATGAACAATTCTTTCCTTTCAGCATTTGAAATATGTTGTTCCATTTCCTTCTGGCCTCCATGAGAGTAGAAATCCATTATTCAAGTAATTACTCCCCTCTTGGCAAATTCTGCAGCTGCTTTTAAGACTTTTTTCTGTAATTTTAGAAATTTGATTATATGTCTACTTAATGTATTTCTTTGCATTTATCCTGTATGGATTTGATGAGCTTTTGGAGTTTATATGCTATAAGCCTTTCATCAACCTTGGAAATTTTCATCTATTATTTCT